>VNWX01002497.1:0-11996 GCA_009869905.1 Ceratophysella communis | reverse complement strand
TGAACCCTTAAAACCCTATCCTGGCTACGCGCCTGAGCCAAATTACCCGGGTATTCCCAGATGTGATCTCCGGAAGTATTTCCAATTCAAAATCCTAATTTCTTGGACCTCAGCCCATTTCTCCCCGCCTTGATTCCTCGCATCGAGCCTAACCATGAATAATTACCACCATATATGCAGAATATGCAAATATATTAGAATTAGGCTACTGGAGCTACAAAGTCGACATATGTTTCCCAGTATGTTGTGGTTTGCTTCTGGGTTTTTGGCATAGGAATTCGCCTATGGTTTCTATAGCCTAACTTTCCAAAAATTGATTTAATTTCCGAAATCACACACTGTATCTAGTTATGTACACCGAATACAAATTACATGACTTCCAAGGCCTGAAACTTTCGACTCGTGTAGGCTGCGGATCGTGTCTCTACAAATAAATTAATTTTCATTAGGTGATGTGTGATGTGATGTGACCCTCAGACCTATAGTATGCTCATGCTCCAGTTGTTAGATTCGAGATTCTCATTAGTTGAAAGCAAACAAGAAACTTTCTAGATTCTAAATTCTAGTGTAGGTACACTAGAGATTACAGCATACCGTTTGAGGCGCAGTATTGAGAGCCTCGTGGTTTCAGGTTGGATGGTAAACGGATGTTTTCTAATTTTATTTGTTATTAGGCCTGGATTGCCTAATTTATTTGCATGCGAAATTTGGTAAAAACCGATGCTTCAAATACAATTTTGTAATCCAAATTCGAGAATTCCAATTACCCCATACAGTAGTCTATGAATATGTAGTTATTTTTTAATTTTGCCAATGACAATTTGAGCTTCAACTAAAATTTAGTTTTAAGCGCTAAATTTCCTTCAAAAATAAATTATAGTTAATCTAATGGCATGGTAGACTTCCAAATATTATTTGATTTTTTGGCACATTGGTTTAAGTTTGTGTTAAGTTTATATATAGGTTAAACTAGCTTGAATCGGCGTTCGACCCCTTACAAACGGCACTTGACTCAGTCGAAAGTAAAAAGTTTGAAATACTTTATTTATTTTGCCTATAAGACGCGTCAACTAGGATTAAAGTTAAAAGCTTGCTTTTCTGCCGTCAAAAAAAATCTCGTTGGAGAAATCAAAAGTGAAAGTTTGCTTTCACTCAAGATGGGCTACAGGCATGGACCTGGCCAGAACCAGGCGATAATGTATTTCGCTGTGCTGACTTCCGTCTAAATTGCGATGTCCATTGGGAGGGTAGTGAAGGAGGGCTTACAGACTTGAAGCCACTTCATGCATACAAGAATTAGCCGAATTCGCTGGACTGAAACTGACCTAAAATTCGACCGAGCACTTGGGACTTGAAGTAACCATGAAAAAGTGACTCTTCAGTTCATTAAGCCGCTTTCTCCAGGCTTCTAGAAACGCCCATGATCATCATCATTTGCCCCTCCTTCAAATAATCTCTTTTCGTTATCGTAAAATATGTCGGTTTTTTTCACTTACAAATGCCCACGCTTTCCGTTAACATTCCAGAGATAATATCACCACCATTTAGCTCTTTTTTCTATTCGTAAGAGGGTAATTAATCATGATGAAATGTTGTCGATAGAAGGTTGTTCCCTTCGTCCTGAACCAGTGCATTTGGTTCTATGCTTGAATGGACTAGGGAAGTGTAGTAGGAAACAATGGAGTTCCCTAGAGCTATTGTAGGATTCACTAGCGCCAACGTTAACACTGCCGGGCTTTAATCTAATGGAAATTTAATGAGTTTTCTATTTTCATTGAAGCCTTTGCTTGGCTTTGACTATGAAGAAGACCAGGAGCTGTTTGTCAAGAGCTGAATAATCCGATTTCTGTGGTTTCAACGGAGCCACAGTTTTTATGCTTGGAGTATCCTATTATCTTATAATTTAATATTTCATTTAGCTGACAAGTGGATTAATATTCTGAGATTTGATTAAAGGTTGGTTCGAGTTAAAGGGCTGGAATAGGCTATTGTTTTGGAATTGGGGGTAATTTAGGCATTTTATTATAGAAATGCACCGTATTTTTACGTAACTTCTATTGAAATAATCTCAACGGTGCGGTTAAAATTACATAGTTTTCAGGAATTTATCATTTAACTCAAAATAATTTTATTAGAATAATTTTATATAAATTTGTCAGATTTTAAATTTGCATGGCATTTAAAATCGAAATTCCGTTAAAAGTTTAATTTAATATTTTAAAGTATAGGAATAAAATTTAGCCGAATTCTAAAGGTATATTGGTTTTGCCACTTCTAGACAAAAATTACAGTTTACAAGTCTAAAACCATATTTTCACATTAGTGCGTGCCAATTTTGGAACATGCATTAAATCAATTAGTAGTCCGGTCGTTTTAAATATTAATATTAAAGTTTAAATCCATTTTTAAAAATTCCAGTTTTTAATATAAACAAGTTTTGTAGGTCTGCGATAACGTAGGTGAAAAAATCGTTTGCTACTGGATTAAGAACATATTTACAGTACTTAAAACGATCGTTCAATTAACGAATATTATGGAATTGTCTCTGATTGTGAGATTTTATGCGAAAGAACCTAATAACAAGAATTTAAAGAATTTCATTCCAAGGAACCATTATAAGACGATAGACGACCAGACATCACAGAGTATTAGTGACGTGTGACGTATACAGTGACAGTACGTGTACCCAGTTACCCAGACGGGCAGTATACGGACCCTAAACCTACCTAAGTCCGTTTCCTGCAAGGCATTTCCTAAGAAATCTTCTAGCCCATGCCTTTTTATCTTCTACCCCAAAGAACGCCTTATTCCATAGTCCCCTCTTGCTTCAAAGTAGCTTCTAGTTTCTAGTTCCAGCCTGGGCTTAATTAGCCTAATCGGATTAGGCGTGTGTCGATGTCGATATACCTTTGGGACACAAACCAAAAGTCCTTTGACTTGANTAGTTCCAGCCTGGGCTTAATTAGCCTAATCGGATTAGGCGTGTGTCGATGTCGATATACCTTTGGGACACAAACCAAAAGTCCTTTGACTTGAAAACGACCAACGCTAATGCTGAAGGGAAAGCTCAGGGCTTCCTGGGCTGGGTTCTAAGGAAAAGAATAAGAGATTCTCTAGCCTAATGGCCTTCCTACAGCATTTCGTGGAGGTGCATCTAAATACTAGAACGCATAGCTTGTTGTTTGACAGTATTTCAGGGTGCCAGGTCAATTTCACAAGGGACAATCGGGTACTTCGACAATTTTATACGACCCTTAAATTTGACGTAATGTTTTGACTTTTAGAACAAGGCTTCAGAGGCACGTGGCGGAAATTAACGCCGCGTAAATTCACGCCAGGTCAAGCGACAACAGCCCCATTGACATAGGACACCTTGTGTATCGTATATCGTATGCCTAAACGTCTTAGATATACCCATAGCTAATACGTACTTAAGAAATGCCTTGCTTCGCAGAGTCTTTTGTCACCAAACCTAAGACGAAGGTTTTGGAGCCATTATATGCGTTAGAAAATAGAAAATTAGGACACAAGAGAGTGAAGCCTTGTAAATGGCCCTGTTTCTGTCATTAATATGGGAATTAAGGAGGCCAAGCTCCAGGTACCCACATTAGTGTAAGAAGACATCAAGGTAAGTTCCTTGAGAAAGTATCAAAAGGCCCAATTTTAAAAGTATTATCTCTCTAGAATCTATTATAACGAAGGACTTTTTAAGATTGAAGAAAGTTTTCTCCCTTTGAAGTCTCAAAGTATCAATTACAAAAGGGGTGAGGACTGAAGGAAAAGCCAAGGCGAATAATGTTTTGGGCCTTTGATGGATTGGCTAATTATATGAGATGAGATGGCTACATATCGGATTCTCAATCCATTCGAAAGATCAGAGTGAAAAGTACAATACGCTTTTGATAAACTGTGAAAATATCTCAAGGTAACTTTCTCCTTTGAAATTCAAAGTTTGATCTTTGCTTTGGTGAAAGCTGAAAGTTCTAGAATTCGGTGTTTGCGTACATAATATTCTAACGCCCTGAGGCAACGCAAAATATCTGTGTTCTTATGAAGTCATTTGGCTATTGCGGTACTTTTAAGTGTGGTTGGGTGCATTGATTAGGTGTTTTGACAGTGTCGTACTTTCTCCTTAAGGCAATTTCAAAGGGTTGAATTTCGGCGGGAAGTCGTGGAGCTAAGTAGGTAATGGGCGATCCACGAGGTGTCGCTATAACTGCTTGTTACGCTTGGATGGCCCACGCGTTGGCTTGATCGACAGCTTCCCTTAAGGCTGTTTAACACGTTTGAAAATCCCGCTAAAATCGCTGCAAGCTTCAACGCATGTCAACCACTGCAAATTCATGCTTTCTACATGCAAATGCATCAGAGATCAAATCGACTTTCACCAATCGCATTAAAATGCTATGACAAAAAGCGCGCCATATTTTGAATTTACAAAAACGCCTTACATAAATAATAGTGACAATCAGCCACCAACCCAGCACGTTGGCACTTAAGAGGATCAAACTACCTACCTACGTAATGCTTTATGGTGTTATGCACTTGTACTTTGTACCACATACTACTAGACCAATGTTTATATGGTTACACCAAAGACCCCACAAAGTACAAAGTACTATACGTACAATAATACTCTTTAGCTTTTCGGTAGCTAGCTAGCTACCCGGTATAATGACAGAAAGATGGATGGTACTCCTCTGTTGACGCTCAATTACTTACTCCTTGGTGGTGCTGGTGGTGTGGTGATGTAAGAGCTGCGGCGGTGTTTTAATAATGTCTATGGGCTAGAAAATAGAAGCTAGGGGGGAGATACTTAACATATAGGAGCCAGCGGGTGGGGTGTTGTATGGAAGATGTAACGAAACAAGGAACAATTGAGAAGATTGCTTTCACCGCTTTCACCCAACTTAGAAACACTCTGCGCGGAAGAGCTACAGGATACTAGGGGCTCACAAATGTATGCAATCAATCAAGTGTTCCGGGCCTACAACTTCCGATCTATCTCATGTTACACGTTTCAACGGTTTTTGGCTTCAAACTCGAACGTCATTGTCATATTTTTCTCAGGGTCATCAATAGAAAATTTTTGACCTATTCAATGTTTAAAATTCTCGAGGTCAAAGGCTATAAAATAAATTTTTTCGTTGCCAAAAGTCAACTTGTTTTCATCCGGAATTTTTTTCCCCTACCGGAAGAGATCTGACCGGTTTCATGTAGGCAATGGACAAAACACGGAACTGGCCAAGGTTTATTTTACGATTACGACTACGACCTAGAGTCTCTCCTACACGCTCCATTTTTATTCAGTTTATTTGCTTGACTATTCCGGGATACAAAGGAATGAGTGCCTGACGGGCAGAACCGCATTATTTCCGGATATTACTGCCTGAAATTAATTTCCGACGATCGTTTTAATGTCTCCTTTGAGTATGCTTGGATGCGCGGTTGCCTGTTTCACGGGGTTTTCTTCCATGTGAATCTTCTGGCCTAACTTATCTAATTTATTAAATTGTAATATTCCGTTAGCTACAACAGGGGAAAGTCGTAATTTCAGGCGGCGGTGCGCCTTAAAACGCACATGCATTACCGTAACAACGGCCCCTTACCTAATTCAGCGGAAGTGACGTTAGAAGGCGGGTTAGCTGACATTTTCTGACAACAGTCCTCCGCCGCCTCACAGCAGTCGACCCATTTCTGTCTCGCTTGATTATTTGCAAATGACTGGAGAATAGGACTGCTTGTATCAGAAGAATTCGCGAAAACCTGAAATCAAGCAAATAAACATTTCATTGTATAAGTATTTACAAAACATTATTCATGGTCGTTCCAGTGAATGGCTTCATTGAGAATAGACTAGAAATTCTGGAAGATGAATGTATAGGTCGACTTTTTCTAGTGCCTTTTGCTCTCTCGGATAAAGCTTACATTGTGAAATATTAGGTTTTACGGACCAGTTATTTCACTTTTGGAGGGCCAAGAGTCAAGAGCTAGTAATAATAATGTCATATTTTACGAGAAACTAACAGCCTTGTTGTGGAGTGCAAAGTGTATTTACGATGGACCTGTTTCCGGTTAACTCGCTCTACATAGGCGGAGTTCAATGCAATAATTTTGCTGGGCGTAATGCACATAAGGTTATAAAAATAATGCGGAAAGCCTATGACGTTGTAAATACTAAGAAATACAGATAATATAGGTCAATAAAATGGGCGTTTTGTTCGTTTTCTAGCGATGTTTTAGAAATTATTTATCGAAAATTATTTTGGTATTGAAAGTCAATTTGAAAAATATAAATATTTTAATTTAAATAATTGACCTAATAATTAATATAGATCCATATAGGCTGCACCCTCTAAACTCGAACTAAATTTAATGTGGGATAATATGTTACTGAGGAATAAAATATTTAATAAATTCCGAATTTCATGTTAAATTAAATCGAAAATGCGAGTGCACGGTATACTACTTTGCGTGAAACAAGACGTTAGCTGAACATCAGCTCTGCCCGCATACCAAAATGCTAAATTATCAATTATAATTTCTCTCTCTGGAGAAAGTTGAGCTTGAACTTGTAGAATATTGAGCTAGTTTAGTTCACAGTTTAGGAGACAGACTGTGGTCGTCATTAACTGCCATCCATCTCTCTATTCTCTGGCTTCATAATGGCATTATACTCCATTATCCGAATTCACTTCACTCGGGATAACTCACTGCCAAGAAATAAACTTTTTCCTCAAGAAGAAAGTCCTGGCTCCTTAGCCTGGCGGCCAAGTACTTTACAAGACTAAAGAAGACGACGACGAACCTTAGTTATTTTCAAGCGACGACCTAATGCGTGGGCCAAGACACGAAGACTTTAGTCAACCTTAAGTTTGGTGCTTAGGTTCTACGTTATTTGGGTCTCAGACGGTGAATGTCATCTGATCTGATGGACGCTCAGATGAATAAAGGTCAAGTCAAAGCTGACCAACGTCAGTTTTCTAGAAACCATAAGGTCGGCTTTCTCTAGTCCCAACAGCAAATCTTGCCTTCAGCTCGCTCATGGGATAATAGAGCTGAATTCAATATGATAATCATGAATATTAGCCAAAGAAAAGCTAGAAGACTGTGGCTCTGAGCTTCCGACATCATAATTCAACTTGGGGTTAGTTATTCATGGTTCAGGAAGACAAGGAATATCCTACTGGCATTTAGGAGGTCTTAACTTAAGGCTCCTTTGGCTTTGGTTCTGCTTACTTACGAGGTGAGAAGAAAATTCACCTTTTCGGCTCATCATCTTGGCAGGAGGTTTTCCGTCTGCCCGTCAGCTACAAGGCGCAAGAAGAATTGTAGGATGAAATGTCATTAATCATAGATATACGAGAGACTAGGAGCGGATTTCATTTTACTCGCTCTGTCACCAAGCTTTTAACGGATTCAGAATTGAGAGGTTTGTGTATTTATAGAAGGCAGACGAAGTGTAGCATGGGAACTTTCACTGCTTTCACTTTTGGGTTTAGTCATTCAAAGAAGCCCGTCGTCAGCAGTTAGCATAATGGAGAAAGCTGTAATTGATCTATGTTATGCAAAAGTTCGCTCGATACCGATACACTGAATTTAGCATTATTTAAATTGAAAATTAAAACCCTCGCGGTTTTACAGCTACAACATCACCTTAAAAACATCTGAATATTTGAATTAAAAATTAAAATAATGTTAGAGCTTTAAATGGCGCTATGGCTATCGATTTACCTATTTATTTAAACCATTTTATTGGAAATTTGACAATTTCAACGCATAACAGAACTTAATTTTACTCCTAATCAATTTTAATAGCTAAATTACGTTTTTGGTTGACGGGAAATTTAGGTAATTTTGAAAGTTCCACATTGTCTAAACATGTAATTATCTTTTAAACGAGGCTCTAAACAGGCCAAACAAGCTATTATTATCAAAGTTAAGTTTGTATTTAAATTTGAAAAATGGAAGGTTCGTATTCTAACATTATGCGTTCAAAAAAATTGATGTGCCCATGAAAAGTTAACAATTTAAGTTTTTTGGTTTCACGCCATTTGGAAATAGCATATTTCATTAAATTAACGTCACTTAAATTCGCCGAAGTCAGATGAGTTACGGTGTAAAATCAGAGGTCAACTCATAAAATTCTTACATAACTTGAATCCCAAGTATTTAATTTAATATTGATAGAAAACACTCGTTTTCAATTACAATTTCGAAAATTACTCAATTTCAAAATTACAAAATTGGATTTTTATTTATGGTTTCGGATGGCAAAATAAAATTGAAACATGTCGAGATTTTATTTTTTTGTAATTTACCATTTCACTCTACAAGCCCGAAAAAGCGAGCAGTTATATATAGGAATCCTATCAAGAAACTTCTGAATTCGTAATGATAATAACTTCATCCAACGAAGTGCTTCTGAGGACTCGACTATACAATACCCTTGGGTGAGTAAGGCTCTGCGAATGTCAGATTGGAATTTGGAACAGAAGAGAAAAGAGAGCACTACTACTACTATTATAAAAGATGAAAGTTTTTCCGCACGTTCAGTTCTGTCATTTATATTCTATAGCTTCATCCGCTCTCAGCTTCATAATGCATTAATGCTAATAAAACTAAGTATTTGAAGGTTCTGCGAAGCATCTGCTGCTAGTAGAGCGGCAGGCAGATGAGAGGGCTGCTGAGGTGAGCCTTAAATTAAAATTTGAATTATTACATTCACTAAGTTTAAATTTAGGAATTCGGGAAAGCGGAAAACCCTGGAGAGTGGTTTTGGCTGCCTTGCCTTTTAGGCCAGTAGCTCAAAGATCAATTTCAGTCTTGACACAGGACAGAAAAGAGCGTTTTTGGACGTTTCGTCTTAGAAAATTGTGCCATTTTATCCAGCAAGGGCGGAAAAAGCCAAAATTCGCCATATATTAAACACTATTTGACTTATTTTAGCAGCTTTCCGGCCGTGTCCTTGCTATATCGTCGGATTTCGCGGTTTCGGAATTTATCGAAATCAAAAATGCCTTTGCCAATTTTCTGACTCCGAATCGTCCGTACCCCGTCACCAGACGAGAAAGAGCGACAGCGAAAGTGGCAGAGTGACATTTATATTATTTGAATAATATGTGCTCAGTCCCATAGCCTCACTTTCACATTTTGTTTGTTCCAAGTCAACTCTCATTTCATAGGAAACCAACGGCAGATCTATAAATTTGAATTTGGTTTTACTTTTGCGTGTGCCGGAATTTTCACAGTATTTTTTTTAGATCTCATAATTCCGGAATGCCGCCGGTTATATAAGTTGTAAAAGTAAATTATTTTAACTGGAATTCTTGCTTAAATTAATAGCTTTGTAAGTCTTTCGATTTAAATTACGCTAAGATTTTAGACCGGAAGCATAATCTCGAGTTTACGAGCGACCTTGAAACATTTGGAAACAATAATACAGCGTCAAATCACTTTTAATTACTTGCCATATAATTTTAGCATGCAAACTTGAGCGAAACTTTCTAAGACGGTAAAATACCCACGCGCGCAAAGTTACGCGACGCAATATTAAGTATTTATAGCTATTTATTTACTCCATGTCCAAAACCTGGCCTAAGTTGAACGGACTACACAACGCAGCTACGACCACACGCAATAATAAATTTCTATTTACCCAGCCCTGTCTAGCGTGACGATCACAATAGTTTTCATCTTGAAAGTACCAAGAAGTTCTGGAGCCAAAATGTCAGCCTTACAGGCATGCTACGAGCTAAAAGTATAAGAATTTAATGTGATTGCTTTCTCCATGGCTTAATGTTGGGTCAAGTCTTAGGTGAAAGTTAGGCTTGAAAAATAAATGCGAAAAAACGGAGCATGGTATCGGTTTCGGGTATCTACCAAATATTTCGATTAATTGATATAATTTTCGCCTTTAATTGGTACGTTAATTTTTTGTAATTTAAATTGAACTTAACGCCCATTTGAATTTATTTTAATTATACTATGGAAAAAGGTTGATTAAACTACAGATTTATGTAAGTTTTGAACTTGAATTTTGTGTATGTATTTGTAAAAATTCGTGCTGTTAAAATTAAAAAAACAAAACAAATTACTCACCGCAATGCTCCTATTCTCCGTCGTATTATCCGAATACAGGTAATTCACAACGTAACGATCCTCTTGTAACCTGATTAGCGTAGGCTTCGTTTTCCATTTCCGAGAAGGATGTGAAAAAATCCCTGGAACATCTCGTAGAAAAAGATAACAAAGTGCACAACTGTGTAAACGAAAGATGAACTCTGGCATGTAGCTTTGAAGTCGACATTTCTTCAATTTCTCGGCCTCTGTTAGGCGGCTTAGTCCAGCTTCTAATTCTGGGTAATTAAGAATATCGGTCAGTTGGATTGGGGTGGCTGCTTTTGGTGGGGTCATGGCTGATGTTTGCTGAGTAGCATTGGAACTACGATCTTCCCGGCGCACAATTCGACGGCGATGAATATTTCGTTCTGTGTAAGATAAGCTGGGGGTGAAAGCAGGAGTTGCTTTCTCCGGTGAAAATTGCGGTCGGAAGAAAGCCAGGAAAGCTTCAGCTTTTGATGAATCGGATTCATTATCTCGACTTGCCGCTGTTGACAGGAAGAGTAACAGGAAAGCAACATACTGCCGCATTTTTGGAGGATGAAAACTTCAGGAACCTGCAAAACAGAGCAATTAACGTCAATTTAGTGAAAAATCGCTGATGAATCGCCAAAATCAATTATATAACGTTGGTATTAACATTTTCGCCTGTTATCCGAGCCTGATTTCAAATTTGAACACCCCTGGCCCTCAAACCACAAGCCTCTACGGCGAAAAACAGCTTCAGGTCGTTACTCATTAATTTTTCAGAAACAAGCGTCATAACTCTTCAAATTTTCATCGTCGGTCACAGGTTTAATTAGAAAATCGAGTGGTTTCCGCCCATACAAACAGACCACTCAAAAACTGTTAACTTCATAGACTTTTTAATTCATTTTGGAGAAGCCCGTGGTCAAACATGATTAGAAATTGTGGTCAAGTGTCGGCGGGGGGAGCTGAATGTTCAGGGTAAATAATATTTTGACGTGTTTTCGAGGCATTTGCTCGTATAATGGCTACAGCTATTTATTCTGAAGGAGATAGAAGGTTTTTACTCTTTGCTGCCAAAAAGATTCACTTGTGCATCATAAAATACATAAAAGCTGAGCCTGGAATTAATTGCCAATAAAGCTAGGAGGGTATCCGTTTACCCATTTAACGGCTTTTCAGTTGAAAGGGGTAATATTGCCGAGCAAAAATGTATATTAAGGCTGCGTTCTAGTGATTAAATGTTACCGAATTTGCAGTACAGAATTTCGAGACGCATCGTAACTATTGAACAATTTAAGCGAGCTAATTACGTTTAAACTACGAAATTATAAACGGCATCTATGATCACATAAGTGACCCTTTCCTAAATCCTGCGTTCATACCGAATTCGCGGAAAATTCAATTTCAAAATAGCTCCTTAAGGATATTCTTGGAACCCTAACTCCACGTGGGCTTAAGCTAAAGATAAGTTTAATACCCTGCAGAGCTCCTGAAAAAATAATGCATAAGAATTCCCATTAGATATGCTCTTCTAGAGCCCCTACTACGTCAAGAGCTAAAGCAAATACTCAGAATCGAATTGTTTCCTTCTAATCACTTAACGCTCACTCCAGTCCGTCTGCCCTTTAACCACAATCTCATTTATATTTTAGTAGGGTTCCTCCACTCTTCGTGTTTCTGAAGATACTTTCTCTACTACCGGAAGAATGCCTAATGCGTGGGTGAAAGTTGAGAAGTATTCCAGGAAATTGGAGAAACATTGTTCCCTGCTATCAATCCTCTCTGAGTGAGATAGATAATCTTGGACATCCGCTAGAAAATAAATGAGGCTTACCGGCCTGTCGGTCATAATTCAGAAGCCTAAATACTCTAATAATGCCAATGGCATCTGACTGACGAGGAAT
>VNWX01002496.1:0-11996 GCA_009869905.1 Ceratophysella communis | reverse complement strand
ATATTCGGGCGAAGAGCGTTTTTCGTTAGGGTGCTAGGCTCGATATTGCAGAGGAGTAGTCAGGTTTTCGATCTCCTGGTGGAGTGACTTGGAAGAGGCAAACCAGAGACTTGCTCTTAATGCTAAACAAGTACTCGATTCCGAAACGACTTGAGACTACCTTTCTAGACCCTATCATTGAAAGGAAGATGATCCGTTGACATAAGCTGTTCCAACGCTCGTTGACGTAGACTATTCCAGAAGAGCGAAGAAAAAATAGTTCAGAAGCATAACACACAACATCCCACTTAAGTCCGCACATTTACATCATTATAAATGCTCTTTGAAGCTCTTTTCTATTATCATTATCTTAGTCCACTCAAGCAACTGTGGGTATACATCACATCCTCTTCACACTTATTACACAAAATGATGCAGAGTTCTCTGAGGGAGATAAGCAACTCCCGTTATTACTTGTTTTGCCGTGGAAAAGACAATGTCAATAGGATAGGGACTGTATGAATAACATTTCCCAACTCAGCATGAATTAAAGTTTCTGACTTATGTGAAACTCTTCTGTCGGCGGTAAGGCATTTTCAATTCAAAGACGAAAAACAGAACGTGATCTACATGATGTGGAACGCGAGAGACGCATTATAATCTTCACCAGACTTTACGGGAGTATGTAATTATCCAATCTGGAGGCCTCATTGCCTTCTCAACCCTGTTGTTATCATTTGTCCTGGTCCTGGCCTGAACCGAACCCTCATCATCTTGAAATTCACTCAAACGATACGATAGTCATTTTTATGTTGAGTGTTCCACTAACATTATAATCCGGATAACAACCAAATCGCCAATCGTCCTACCCCAATCTGAATAATATTTCTTGACCGTGACCTCAGACAACAGATCATTATTTAAATCTAAAATTACATTGCTGGGCAAGCTGTACATAATGCACAATCATCGCATCTCGTACACAATCTTGATAAAAAATCATTGATGACCATAGTGGACAGCCAGGAAAATGTTGCCTCTATCTCTACTTAGCTCAGAGCCCATCCGGTGGTGGTTCACTAATTGAGCGAAAGAAAAATATATGCATGGAACAAGCGACAGGGTGGGTCTCCTCAAGTTCTGACACACCTGGGTCTAGCTGATTAAGTCGGTCTGGTCTGTCCTTATTCCATGGTGCATGGGGATAATAAAATAGTTTGAGGATTAGCATATGCATGCCTGGGTTGTCTCTTTTCTCCTCTGATGATGACGACTGTTGAAGGGAGAGGAAATAACGCACTTGTGCATGCACGTTCAGAGCAAGGAATGGACTTTGGATTGAATTCTTTATAGAAAGACATACATGAACATGAGAGACATAAGATAGCTTTTGGGTTTGGGCAGCCGGGAAAAAGGGTTGAGTCAGTCTTCGTGCTGGCTGTGCTGTAGTTCCTGAACACAGCGCAGCGAACGAAGAAGGATAGGAAAGACAGGATGAGGATACTTTTGTACAGTAGTGGGGAAGGAAAAAAGAGGCTTTTATTATCATCATCATCATGCAATGCCAGGGAATAGGATGTGATGTGCTCAGAAGAGCCACGACGCGACGGACTAAAAAAATCTGCTTTCCCAGTTCCCATCTCTTACGCCAAAAAAACGCCGAGAACCAAGTTGGGCTCTCATTCTGAACTGTGTGCCGCTTACAGTACAGAAACTCCTAAAGTACGAACACAGAGTTCTATCGACCCAGGCTGAGCCAGCTCAAAAATGTTCCCAGATACGCTGAATACCAAGTTATACGCGTCCTGGGCAAGATTAGTCGATCAACCAGCCCCAGACCGTCTTTTCAAACAATCTTTCTTTCCTTGGGGAAGCGTTCTGAGTCCGGAGAAAGGAACCCTCAGCTCCGCCAAACTCTCCGCTGTCCCGTCCCGCCTTGACCTCACCTCTGACCCGCTCCCTTGAATTACTACGAGGAATATTCACGGGCCTTAGAAGGACGAGGCGGTGACGCTGACGGCGTGAGTACCCGATCAACCACTTCTCTTCTCTACACAAGAAGCCCATGCCATCCATGCAATGTCAGGCCAGGCAAGCCAAAACCCAATGCCAACGTGAGGAGAGAAAAAATACGAGAACTAAACTCTGCCTATTCCCTAACCCTACTCGTCGAAGGCCTTTCCATTTCCATTCCATAACCTGCCGGCCTAGCAATCCAACCATGCCATGCATTCCCCGTGTTGGAGCATCATGTCTCAAAAGCGCTTCTAGCAACAGCAGCGCAGCGCTCAGCTCTATTTGGTCGTAGAGTAGAAACTGGGGAGCCAGGCCAACCACTCACTCCGTTCCGTATCTCTAGACACCTTCAAACCCACGGATGTTTTTCACGCAAAACAGTCCAGCATTTCAGCAATGAAGAAGCCTCACTAGCGTAGAACCATGACTACCCTAGAGTGGAATGGAAAAGTTTCAGGCAAGTTCTCCGAGTATGCTCGGAAAACAACCCTTCTCCTGTCCTGACTAGTTAATGACTCAGATTTCCGTCCTTTCTCGTCACTCAAACTTGGGCTTCGGAGTCAGCCCCTCCAATGATGCTCCTACGAGAAGTTCTGCACAACCCTTTTAACTTTCATCAAATGCGATACAAAAACGTGGAATTCGGATTAAGGATTAGTACACCAGATTAATTTTCCGCCTTCCCATGACCAAAAGACTCGCGTAATAATCTGCCGCCAACTCTGCTGCTATTCTTATCCGTATCGATCACTTCGCTCAACACGTGCTTCTTGGAACAATCCGAAACAAACATTCTGGTTTGTCAACATAGCACTTCTAGAGCTGTCGTGTAATAAAACACTGACGCCAGTGCGGAACTTTTGGTTGAGCAAAAAAGGCAAAAGTGGCAATTCAACGGAATTCTCGGTATCTCTGGGCGACTTTGGACTTAAGATTAGACAAAAATATTTATCCGATTCGTGTCCAAATGCTCATTCCATTATCCATATCGCCTCGACTTCCGATGTCAAGTTGACACCTTAGACAACAATTATTCAATTATGTAAGCATTCCGCAACAGCATAGCAGGAGAATTAGACATACCATTCACAGAATTTGACCAATAGTCCTGAATACCAGCTGGATAATATGAATGGCGCATGGCGCAGTAATTAGAAATTAAAGAGCACGCATCAGGCTTACCCCAACATCAGGCGGGGCATAGTTGTTGGCCGGTCTGTGCGAAGGTGAACTTGAAGGAGGTCCACTTCCACCCGTGTTCGGCATGGAGGGAGGTGGAAGATTCGGCGTTGACCTGGGTGACTGTGAGGGAGAGGGCGGGTGGTGGTTCATCTGTTGTGGAGGGGGTTGGAGGGATGGTGACGGCGGCGGCGGTGGAGTGGACTTCGAGGGATGCTGAGCGTCCACACCACCGCCCGCCGAACTATTCGAAGGTGGTCGTCCAGGAGGCGGATGACCACTAGGGTCCGTCATTCCCTGCAAATATAAATCAGTAATTGTAATTAATTACAACTTGATGCTTTTACACTTTTATCTACAAGCTTCAACTTCAACTCAAGTATGTAACATTATTCAAACCCGAGCCGGAGTGTTACTCAACACTACTTGTGTGGTGTATCACTTCCTGTATTTACCTGTAACTCTTACACAACATAAGTACTTACTTTCTCCTAGTGGACTTTCTCTCAGAAAATTTCTCTGAGAGAAAGTCAATCATATTTCACATACCTGCTACCTGCTAGTCAAAATACATAAATCGAGCATCTATCTTTCGAAATCATCAATCAGCGCTTTGTAGATTGTTAATTACCCTGTGGTATCACTAAAGCTAAACCGAATCCTAATTTGTAACGCTCATTTGATTATTGAACTTGAATGATCATTGAACTATTAGACACTGTTAACTGATATTTAGTCTGGAATCTGTATTTGTACGATCCTATCCGAATGACCTTCGCCCTAAAGGAGTACTAGATCAAAAAATAAATGATCCTGATGACGTCGTAAGATATTTCTCAAGATCCGTTTCTTATAAAGACGATCGATGACCATGTGACACGATACAATGGAATCGAACTTCGGGTTCATGCTCATATCCATTCTAATACTATCGAGCCTGGTGACGCGCCGCACTACCTGTACCTACCTCTAAAACAACGTTAAGTAGAACTTTACACAATTTCTAGTTTCACAGTTGTGGTATGTCATCTGTTGAATCAAATTATTAGTTTAACCATTGCAATCAAGCTTTGACTACGACCTAGGACAACATTAGCCACGGCTACAGGTAGAGAACTGGAGTTCTTTTTATTTACGAATTATTTAACTCCAGGAAGTACACTCCAGTTCAATAATGAGTACTTTCACTACAAAGTAGCATGTGAATTCTTTTCCGGCTATTAAAACCAAATGAGTCATAATCAACTTAGCCTAAAAATAAAATCCGAGTGCACTGCACTTGGAGTGTTTCTCGGAGCTGTGCAGTGCCAGTAAAAACAAAGGAGTAGTCTGTCTTGTCGACCTATTTAATAAGAGCCCATTATAGAAGTTTCATTAGACCATAACAAAAACATTGAGAAGGACTTGAGACAAACTCGTACTATACTAATGATACAAGAACGAAGTCAAGCCTCGTCCTACCTCAACTTTCTGTTTTCATTTAACTTGGGCCTTCTATTTTTCCCCTCTCCTCCTTTCGTCTAGTCTCTGTCTCTCAATGAAAATGGACCAGTCCATTATGCCAATAGTTTCTAGGGAGTCGGGATATAAAAGTAAACGAGCAAGTTCCGCCTAGAAATCTCCAGCCAGACACACACCCGTCCACTAAACCCCTTTATCCCACATTACAACCTACATAAATGGAACCGGATTCACGTTTTACATGCATTGCGAAACAGGCTCTGATTCTCAGATCTCAATAAACCGACAGACTCGGAGATGTAGATCAGATTTTTTTTTATCGGGTTATCTTATTCTACCTGAACTGAATCTGACTTGACTCGCACGCATGCATTATTGAGTAGAAGTGGAAAGTACATCCCCGAACCCGAACAATCATTTTTTTTTCAACCAAAGAAGATCTCAAGAGTCAACTCATGGTCCATGGTCTCTGTTCTGAATCATACGATTCGAATACGAGACACATATAAATACTTAGGCTTGAGCCAAGCTGAAAGATTCAAAAGCAGCCAGCAGCAGAGCAGCACGGAGAAGAAGAAAAAATCTCGAGTCACAGAAAACCCGAAACTGCTCATCTCCGTGTTCCGGCTGTCTATGTAGTAATGGGAACGAGGAAGTGGGCTCAGATAACAAAAGAGTCCACCTCAGTTCCTTCTTTCCCTTTCAGTTTCATTCAAGCCAGAACAGTTCCTTGACATTGACACTCATTTCCAAAATATTTACTACGCTCCGTCTATATGCCAGAATATAGGACAACACTTTTCATTTCGCCACGGACATGTTACGCTTAAGTTCTTGTAATGACGAGCCCAAACCCTATCTATCTCTCCCCTCTCAATTAACATTCCGGCCTTCTCTCTCCGACCTTCACATTGAACACAACATGCAACATGAACCAATGTCATTGTCAAGGAAAGTGTTACATGATAAACTACTCAAGACTAAATGACACAGTAGCTGCTCCCGAGGACACTCAGTACGATTAGCCCATCAATTAAAAGCAGCTTTACAATTGAGCTAATCGCGACTTGCAAATGCCAATTGTGAGCAAGTTGACTCTACAGTTAAGTACAGTTTACTAACTAATGTAGCATGTAGCGGAAGTTAGAAGATTTGGCGCGACTTCCACCAGATCATAAAACAGTACACTAATGTTGACTGTTACATAATAAATGAACCCTTCCAATTCGAATTCAAAACAAAGCATGACACGTGCGAATATTAAATAGCTCTCTTCGTGTCATGTAGGTAGGGGAGTATGCGATGCAGTGCCAATTGAAGCAGAACCTCTCTAATCCCATTAGCATAATTGCACAGAAGCACGACTAACTTCAACACGGAATTAATTTGCATATAAAATATATAACATAATAATGTCCCATGAGATGAGATATGTCAGTCGTAAAATAGAGCCCCAATTTGTAAACAATAATTTATGTGTACAACATCACTTTGTCTTCGTGATTAACTCCAACGGAGTCCGCGAATACACAGGCAATCAGTCATCAGGTTATCAGTTGCATTTTCTCATCAATATCAATGGAACGTCAGTCAGAAATCAGTACAGAATATTTACACCGTGAAGCTGGTTACGTTACTACCTATACCCCATAACCACAAGCGAACACACTGTGACTGAAAACTTGAAAAAAGCTTCCTCATCTCAATCCAACTAAAACCGTTAATTCCATTTAATTGATCAATGCTTTTTTTGTCGGACGCAAACCAACAGAATTAAAATCCCTACTCCAGGTACACTGTATACATATATGCACCCCATTTCAATTTCATATGCACAGGAATGACACTTGTTGAATATAGTCAATTTATTCCCTACTCTAGTCTCTAGATTTCCATCCAGCATCACTGACCCGATACTCAAGGAAATGATTTTACGTTTACAACTTGTGCTTGCGCCCCTTTCAGTTAGAACTCAATAGCAGAGTGGTAAATTACGTTAACTCCTAGGCACAGTAGGTTCAGTCGAATGCGGAGCTTAAATCTATCTAAAACAGTATTTTAAACACGTGCGTGCATGTGGACAGGCTCAAGTTTTATGTGTTCTACTATTGCAGGTATAACTACGTTAATGTTACTACAACATTTTTGTGGTATTCCTCAACACAAAACAAACATTAATTACAGTACATCCCTTCACATTCACACACTCACGTCAAGATCAGAGAGAACGATCTTTTAAAAAAATGCGTACACAGACCGAGCAGAAGTCAAACAAAACATAGGTACTAGAGCTTTGAGCTCTAGTATTTATTAGGCATATTACCCTAGGTTAAGGATTGGGAGCTCTCACTATCACACGACCTGTTCTGAAAACCCACATGAAGCTTAGTACAGAGGGAGACCCCGAATCCAGACCAGAACCAGATTTAGTCGATAATTGAGAACGATTAGAAATCTAAATCAGTTTTGCGTTGCAGCTGGATCCGCTCTGCTTCTGCTATTTACAAGACGAATGAACTGAATCCCTTTCACTTTCAGTTTTTATACCTTTGGCATACCATCTCTTTATCATTCCACTTTACGTCATATTTGAAGTGGGTTAACAACCAGGGCGTGCACGAAAACAACAAAGCTTTGGAATCATAAGTACTTTTGCTCAGTGGGTATATTTAACATAGGTAGATTGTCAAGAGCATCCCAGAATCCCGGACCTACCTCACCGGGACAATTCTTCAAGTCCCGATCCCGATCAATATATGCATGGCTATCCATATCCAAGTCACCGGAATCGGCATGGTATAACCAGTTCTGATCTTCATTAAATAACCTAACACCTAACCACAACGCAGTGCGTTGTTTCAAATCACTCAAACTTACCGGTGACGGAGACGGGTGATAATTTGAAGGCGGTTGACTTTCTCCTGGCCTCGGGCCGCCGGGTCCGGGATACCGATGCGGAGCTGGATAATGTGCGGTTTGCTGAGGCTGAGGCGGATAATGCTGAGGTGGGCCGGAAGGCTGACCCTCACCTGGCCGGAGTCCACCTGGGCCTGGGTAGCGTTGAGCCGCCGGGTGGGGTTGTTGGGGGTAGTGAGGTGACTGAGACGGAGGAGGGGGGTAATGAGGGGACTGGGGTTGACCCGGGTAATGAGATGGGGGTTGTTGCTGGTTCTCACCCGGGCGCATCCCAGGCGAAGCAGGGTAGCGGGGTTGTTGAGCAGGTGGAGGGTAATGAGGTGACTGCGGTGGGCCAGGCGGGTACTGGTTTCCATGATGCATCCCCGGAGGTGGATTGTAGTACTGCTGATGAGGTCCTGGCGGCGGCTGACCTCCACGTGTTGGCTGACCACCCGGTGAACCCTATTCAACATAAAATATAAAAAGTATTAGTTTGGCACAAGGTTTCTTGACAATGATTTTGATTCGGCATCATTTTTTACGTTACGAGAAGGATAAAAATAATACTAATTTATACACAGACCAGAGTATGGGAATTTATAGCGTCTAGGAGTCCATGTAGAATGTTTGGGATGCTTAGACTGACAAGCCGTTTAATTTAGAATACCTACTAAAACTAACATGTGTAAGTGAGTAAGTGAGACAATTCCTACCTTACTATGGTGATGGGGCACGCATATGAATCAAAGAATTGCATGGCAGGAAAGTATATGATGTTTTTGAATATATATCTGGGTTACTAGAAGTTTGAGAGCCGTTTCCGCTTTCTCCTTCCTTACTTCACACACGAAACACGTGTTGGTGAAAAGAGCCGAGATAAAAGCTCTGGAAAAGTTCTTTTTTCGCCTTTCCCCTTCATCCAATTTTAGAGAGAAAATATGAGGAGTCATCTTAACTTTCCTCGTAAGTCCGTGAAAGCACTTATACGTCTCGTCTTATAGTCGAGTCGAGACTATGCATGGCAAGAGATGCACTTCTTCACACTTCTCTTCATTCATATGTACAATACCCAGAAGGAAACGCAAAAAAAAAACTTGCATCGACATTGACACATTTTGCAGGCAATTCACGAAACCACGAAACCCCTGACATTGTATACACACACATCAACTTCTATAAAATTCGCAACTCTGTAAGACTTAGGAATGGAACTATAGACTGTATTCCAGTTTCCAGTAATAAATTCAAATTGTACGGGTTATTGAAAATAAAAATTTTAACAACCCCCGCTCTAGTCTATATAGATTTAACCGGATTTAACGGATTTAACCTATTCTTTTGGACACTAAATAATAAAGTTCCATCAAGTCAAATCGAACCAAAATTTAGCTTCACAATAGAATGAAATGGAAGTGAAAAAGCCACATTGCATTTTATGTACTTACATAATATGTATGTATGTATGTAATACATTAGACACATCTCATAAACTCGTACTCCATTAATGTGGGTACCTATTCTCAACGTCTCCCTGTTTCAAAGAGATACAGGTCATGATTATTCCTCTCGTCTACTCCTGACCCTGACCTACGAGACCAGATAGGCGATAGACGCCATTACGTCAGACTCAGATTTGCAATTATAACTTTGTCTTGGTTCGGTTCGCTGTGAGATGTCAAAAATCAAAACTATGCAGACTCGAGTCAAACAAACCGAGATAATAGAATTCATCTTCATTATACTATTACTATTACTAAACTATTGTGTCAAGTTCTTGACTGGTCTGTGACTGTGGTATGCTTTACGTTGACTGTCGTTCCGACTTGAATAGAAAGAAGGTCAGGGATGTAAGACGTACCTACATAGGTACTTAGGAACCTAGGTACAGAGTAAGACTATAAGACTTCATATCCATATTTCTGTTGAAATTGAATTGACGAATAAGCTTATAAGCAAGTTCGCCAAGTCAAGTCTAGTCTAAATATCAAGAATTTGAATTTGAACTTGAATTTATTCAGTTGTTTGGCTAGGCATGCAACAATCATAAGAACATTAGAAAATCGGAAGGCGCAATGATTTTTAAATCCTATCCAATATCCAACTGCATGGATGGCTCCCGCTCCCACGCACGAGACATAAGACATAAGTGCGCACTCTTCCCATCCTCAAAATGGAATGATGACAGGAGTCATTCGTCTCACTAAATAACACTACAAACTACAAAGTCTTTCTAAACGTAATCCCTTTCCCTGCGTACACAAATCCATATTCAACCGGGCCGGGTAAATCCCCAGTTTATAGACCAAAGTTTCAGCATCCAAAAACTCCATTGCATATAGCCAGTACCTTTTTCATACACGTAAACACAAACACGTGCAGCTATTCCTTTTTCCTTATCCTTTCACTTTCATGCATTTTCCCGTCTCAAGATCAAGATCAGTCCCATTGTGGAGTGGAGTGGATCATGATTAGAATACGTCGATAAATCTCTCTCTTACTCCACCGACTCCTGACCTGATACTGAGGAATTTGGCTTCATGCCAGAAAGTCATAAAAACAATAACAATACTTAATTCCAAGCGGAAAATCGGTTCTTTTTTTTCTCGTCTGGCACATGGCAAACATTACATTACACATGTAAATTTTATTTCTTTTTCTATGCATTGTCTTAAGACAACTAGGTATGTGTTGGTCTGCAATACCTATTGCTAGAATTGAAAATCCTTATCTCTGGTCATAATTCATAATTTGCAATTGGCTGACTAAAATTCAAGTATGAGCCAACGCAGCTGGTTTTGAGCTCAAAATTTTTGAGAAAATGCTTTCGGTGTAGAGGATGTACTCTCGCGAGACTGGGCATGATGCGAACGGACATGAACGGAGTCTAGTCTAGCTGAAGAAACTGAGAATATTTGTCTGCTTTGAGTTTGGGAGAAGGAGAGAGGAAAGTTCTTTATTTTCGTGAAGGAAAGTCAAGTGAAGGAAAGGGAGTCAGTTAGAGCGACAGAGAGAAAGTGGAGGGAATTTTCCTCGTTTTCCAGAGGGAGAATATTAGAGAAAGGCAAGGGAGAGTGCTTGGACGTGAAAGGAAGCCAGGAACCGTTCTCGTCAGCTCGAAACAGGGGAGAGAATTGGAAAATGTATTAGGCTCAACTTGGAAGGCAGAACGAACTCAAAGCAGAAAACTGGCAGTCTAGCCAGAGCCAGGGCCAGGATGTTGGAAAAAGCTCGCTTCCCATTCTAGCGTCGATCGATCCTATGCTAGCACAGAGAGCAGCAGAAAGTAGTAAAGAGCTGCTGGAGAAAGGAAGTAACGGGAGAGAGAAAGGGAGCTCCACGTTTCAAGAATTATAGATGTGTTATGTGAGACGGGCTTCTGGGCTGGCCAACTCTCGTCTCTCGAGCTCCTACTGTGGGGAAAACTCGGCAGACTTTCTCCTCACTAAAAAACTCCAATCCTAGCAAGCAAACTGGAAGTGAAGGGAAGAAACACAGGGAACGAGAACAGAAGGGATGCCGGAGAAAACCGGCTATTTTCTTCTACCATCCATTCCAGACGTCAGGGCGTACACTGGGATGAGAATGGAATTGGATTCAGCCGCGGGTAAAGCACAGTGAAGGAACCGGAATTTTCATTACAGAAACAACGGGAAACCCGGACTTTGAATTCCGTCTGCCATAATTCGCGCATCATATCGACTTGATATTTTGGCAACGCTCGCTCCAATGGACTGCGACAACAACGCATGCAGGTCTTAGCTTTAGCTTCATGTTATTCTCGTGTAACTGTCAATCAATCTACATAATGCCTAGATGAGAGATCGCGATTAGTATGAGTAGGCCGATAGTTCATAAAGTTTCTTCAACTTCCAGCAACGCAATAGAAATTTTGAGAGACGCCCTAGAATTTCCTATTTACACATCATCAACTAAACCGATGAAAATGTATCTAATTGAAAACATGCACATGCAGGGTCTCTGGAAATGGAAATCCGAGCAAACCTACGCATCTTTAACTTTAGCTAGAAAATAAGTGTTCAGAATTCAGAACTAAAGAGGCCAAGCAAGCATACGTGCGGAATGGAGGGGGTCAGAGGGGGTTTTGACCCCCCTCGAGTTTCATTTCCGGTTGACACCCCATGAAAAAAATCAGGCCAAAATTACGTTTACCTCCCCTGAGCGTAGCTTAAAATGGATATAATTAAAAATTTAGCTAACTGAAGCGTCTTGTAAAGCACAATTTGACTGAAATCACACAATTTACAGTTGTGAGACTCGAATTTAGACTTAGAGAGTTACATTTTTCAGCGAAATACGTAGTTCCGTACAATTTTTTCTTGTATTTTGAGGGTCCAGTTGGGTTTTAACTTTCTGGCGACCTAGATCCGGTTTACACCCCCTGAAATCTGCGTTGCAAATTTTTCGGTTGACACCCCTGAATTTTTACTGACCGGCTTTTTACC
>VNWX01002495.1:0-11997 GCA_009869905.1 Ceratophysella communis | reverse complement strand
GGTTTTGTCCGAAATGTGAACTCGCCTGGTGGGCATTTGGTATTTTCCAAGTGAACATAGATAGGAGTAAGACAGAACGGATATGAGATTTTAGTTTTGGTATCATTCTCACGTTCTTATGCCTTATCCTACTAGAAACATCAGGGTTGTATCGTGGACTCAAGTCTACCCTGATAATGCTTTTTTCAACGGTAATTAAGTCAAAAGCGTTAGTTTTTGCAAAAATAGCCTGTTTCTTTATAAAAATGCTTACTTCTGGAACAACGTCTTTACGCTTGGGATTTATGATTATTTGTGTTCCAGACTATTTTTGTATGGCGAATGTAAAAGACTAGAAGACCTTTCCGGCATAATGTGATGTGAACCATATAATTCCCTTGGCATTAGCCGAGCTACACCTACATACTTACGTAAGCCAGTAAACCCATGAAAACTGAATTGAATCCGACACCTGCATCAATAAATCAGATATAACCGGCTACTGTGATAAGATTGCGCTTGTCTTATTTTTCACTGTTTTGTTCTATTCTAGTTTTAGAAACCTTTTCTTGTGGGCGATGATGATGATGCCGCGATGCATAGTAAAGCAAGCGGCAGAAACAGAGCGTACGTACAACCCTTGGGTTTCGAATCAATTTGGTAGCACGGCGGCGTGATCCTTCTGGGCCTGGTACTTGGCTAAATGGATAGAATTAGAAGAGATGGCTCACCCAGGCATTCCGCTACTTTCCATTTTATTGGCGAGCTCCACATCCTTTGAGTAGACATCAAATTGCCATTGGCGTTGGCCCAGAACTCCGGCCTAGAATAGCACCTGTATGGATTCCAACTCTCATGTCCACTGGAGAGTTGGTCGTTTCACGTACGTATCTGTTGTGCAAATCCAGGAATTGAGCACATTAGCAATTTTGATGCATTCAATTACCATTACTACTGACATTAATTGCTTAATTCTTTTTCGGGAATGTCGGCAACGCTGCAAGCAAGCGCTCGAACTCTATGCAGTAATGCGTAGTAAAAGCTAAAAGCTTCTCTAGCATATCTCGACACTTCATTTTGATGGCAACGGTCCCATCAGTCATTTTCGGGTAAAGGACTGAACTGACAGCATGGCACTTACTTGATGGCTTTCACCATGGACAATCCCATATGAACCGAGAGAACAGCATGATCTTTCCGCTCTTCTGGAGCTCCACAAATGCAATAGTAACAGTCTCCCAGAATTTTTATCCGTATCTGACTGTATTTCTGTGTAAAGACCGAAATTCCAGTAAGTAAAAGTAAACCATCTGCTACCACTACTAACTTAACAATGTTAAACCCAAAATAGAATATAGAGACTTGACTTGCATCAGAAAGTCGGTCGAATCTGGCAAAAAGCTCGTTGAGTATCTTCACCAATTCGGAGGCGGAGTAGGTTGATGAAATTGCTGTGAAGCCAACAATGTCGGCGTATAGAATGCTGTAATGAGAATAGTAATTTGTAATTAGGCGTTGCTAGAGCATGAATACTGTCTTTAATTTGCAATCTAGAATCTGCATGTGCCTTCTAACCTGACATTTTCATGGCGAGCCATGTAGATTTTCTTGAATTGTCCATCCGTAGCTTCTCCCAAATCCTGTCGCATTTTCAGGGCCAAGTGCTCCGGAAGTACAGAGAGAAGTAGGCGTTCCTGTACAAATACAAATACCAGGATTAATTTCATTAGTAAATTAGTTCGAAACCGCTGGAGGCCTTTCTCCTCCTACTTTCACTGAACTCATAAAGCTGATTTGAGGCGGGCTGTTGTCTGTTGTGTGCAGCACTTTACTTGGGAGATAGAATAGGGCAGGAACGTAGCTTGTTTGTGCGGTGGTATAAAATTGAAAGCTCAACGGAAAGGAAATGCCGGAATCTACCGTATACATTGGTAGCTGCTTCGATACTGGAACCGAATACCGCCCAAGTACATATACCGAGTACTCAATTGAATTAACGAGAATCTGCAATCTATGTGATTAGCCCTTCTCCTTTGTAGAGAATCTCCCGGGCTTCAAGACAATGCTGAGCTGTTGACTTAGGGCTTTGAACTTTAAGGCTGTATTACAGAATTAAAAGAAGGTTAGACTATTCGGACATTTGGGCCACTGCAGGTGTGTGTTCGAGTACCGATTTTCTGCGTTCTGAAACGCAACTTTCAATGTTAACCCAAGAAAATGATTAGGCCTTCAAAACTCCGTTGTTATGGCCTGAAATCTTCCGCACAGATTAGATACTCCGAATCCATTTTTCCTTTTTGCTTTTTTTCTACGAAATGTATAATTTTATCCAATATTCTGTGGCGTGCCCAAGTGGAGTTGAGATCGGAAATTGGAAAGATTAGAAAGACAGGAAACCATAGATGCTTGGCCAACAAGAATGGCTGGTTTTTTTTATCCAGTGTTCTCAGGGAAAAGCCTTTGTTCCGGAAATACGAATTTGGAATTGAAGGATGCGGGAGAAAGGAGAAAGTTCCATTCTATAGTAGAAAGTCAATCCGATCGGGTGAAGAAAAGCTATCTAATATTCTAGGTTATTCTATTTTATACATGCACAGTGCTCTTCATGCTCAGTGTTCACATTTCACATTATATTGCGCATCTGCATGGATCTATAGCCTGATTTTTATGGTTTTGAAATTAAGAAAACGGCCATGGAGCTTTAGCATGTGGCTTCGAAACCTAATATTAACTCGAACGCAGTTGACGGTTTTGTTGAAAACAAATACGGGATCCGCGAAATCTAATGTCTCGATCTTTGACTTTAATTTGAACCAGGCATCTGTGTTGTACAATGAAAAATAGGTTTTCTGTGTAGGTTCTACAGAATGGGACTGGGACGTTTGAAATCCCAGCCTGTCGTCTCGTGCTCGTGTCTTCTGAAATCCGATTCTAGTACCTAGATTTCCACTACTCCATATTGTTTTCATGGTCTGGAGTCATATGTTTAATCTTTATTTCAAATATCGTTGTAAGGGAAGCTAGATTTCAGGCAGCTAGATTTTGGACTATTTTGACGTCGAATGTACTGTATATAAATAGCCTGCAGAATACTTTCGCGAATGGAATGGGCTACCCCAAATCCCCGAGTATATATTTGGAAATAGTTATAAATATTTAAGGTTAATTTGGCACTACATTCTGTGAGAGTTCCAGAATTATCAATCATAAATTTATGATATGTTTAGGTTTTGAATTTAGTTATGGCGTCTAGAACTGAAACTAGGTAAGTAGGTTAAAACAGTTAGACGCTCGACGAAATAGCAAATAATTTTGTATTTATGTATGCTCCATGTCGTTCATTGGTTTACATAACTGTTAAATTATTGGTTATAGCTCTAACTCATGTAGCTCGTGCTTTTAATAGATTTGTTTGGTTTGTTCGTGGCAAGGCTAGTGGCCGTTGAGCGTGTATGCACTATGCAAGCATAGCATGTCGCATGCAGGATTCCAAGATTTGGTGGCATGAATATTTGATTCTCATTCGCATTGCTCTTCAGTAGTACTAGGATAATAATAATAGCCATGCGGCCCAGTGCCAAGTCAACTATCGTCACGTTTTTTGCGTGACCTTTTTTTATAATCGCACTCTTTTTTATACTGATAGACGATAGACGACGCTTTGGCTTTTGCTGTTATTGCTCTATTGAAACACATACCTAGTGGTACCCTATAGACTCAGGATGAGTACCGCGAAGCATTTATACAACTAGTGCCCGGCTAGCTCAGTCGGTAGAGCACGAGACTCTTAATCTCGGGGTCGTGGGTTCGAGCCCCACGTTGGGCGCTGACTTTTTGTTAAAATTCAATATAAAATTAAAAGTGGCCAAGAACTTAGCCCTGGATGAATTTTTGAGTTGCCCTTGACTCAAGTTTTTAAGTACACAGATATGTATTTAATTCGGAAAAGATAAGATTATGCCAAAAACTTTGCCAAAGATGCGTGTCCGAGATTCGACTAATTCAGTGCCAAATCCGAAATACTTCATTTTTATATTTTCCTGTGCATCCTTTGCTGTGGTTATGGCTACGGCTACACACAAGTACTTATCGAAAGAGTTTTTGGCTTTTTCAAAGCCTTATTGAATGGAAGTGCTTAAAATAATATTTTGATACACAAGGCTTCGGGCGTCTGCAAAAGCTCCTGCTGTAAAGCTTGTATATTTAAGCCTATAAATAAAACTCGTGTCTATGTCTAGCACAATACCTAAGGTTCAAATCTTAGAAAGTCAAGGATCAAATCTAGAGAGAAAGAAGGAAGGACTTTTCTTTCAATTCCATAAAGATCTTCCACAAGATGTGGCTCAAGATTTAACTTCTACTTTGCAAAAAAAATTGCTGTTACTTATCGAAATCTCTCTCAATCTCAATCTACGTGGGTGTTTCTAGGGCTCAGAGTCAAGTGTTCTTTGCATGTGTTCATTCGGGCTGAGGTAGGATGGCTAGAGGTGAGAGCATGATGAATTATGAGCAAAAATCGATTTCTTCCGCTTGGAACTTGGAACAGTAACCCAGGGCAGGGCTGGAGATGAGGGTGAGTGAGGTACAAAATATACTCTACGACTACGACCCTGAAGTATCCCTCAGTTTTACGTAGGACAGTTTGACCCGGTGAACTTTTGTCGTTTGCTATAATTTGGAGTGGGGTTTGTCTTACTCTGATACATTGTTTTAGGCTTTAATCCGGATTTGTCTCATAAAGTGGATTTAGTTTTAGTTGACTTCTATTTGGGAAACCTGGAATAAATACTATAGTGCGGCGTTATTCTAGACTTGTTCGGTGAGATTTGATTAGGTTTAGCTTAGCTAAGCTATAACCTACAGCACTCATCAAGATCAGAATTTTGGCATTTTTCGAGAAAAAAATTTGGCGTAAGTACAAAAAAATTTTCTGTGATTGATTTGAGGACTCCGGATAGCTCGCCGCTCGCCATGTTTCAAATTTTTGGATTTCCTGAAAATTCTGGATTTCGGCTTAAACTAAAGTGGAAATAAATGCCCGGTAGCAGGTAGCCTGTGAATCCGGTACACAGCATATTCAGCTGGGAAGCGAAAGCGAATGTATTTCAATTCAATTGATAGTTTCTGCCTGTTTAAGGTTAATACAGCAAAAACATATTGCTGTATTTGTTCCAGGTTCCAGAACTGATCTTGTAACAATTCGCAATTCCAAGTGTTATCATAAAGGGAGTATTATGATTTTGCGCTAATGATGCTGAAGCTGAAGCCTGAACTGTCTATCGCGAAATGTCGGTAAAGCTTCAGCTGAGGAAAACGTTCTGCGTGAGCCCGGGCAATAAACTAATGGGGACAGGCTAAAGTCGTCGTCGGAAAAGCTGTTGATGATTTATGGCGATTATTATTAGAGGATTGTGCCGGGGTGCCTAAGCTGAAATTGGGTGTACGTGCGTACCTGTTCCTTGGCCTGCTCCTCAATCACCAGCTTCATCTCAAGGGACTGTCGAGTGTCGAGAAAAGCCCTTCTTTGCTTCTTGTCACTCAAGTAGAAGGAGAGGATACCCAAGACGTTCGTCGTCACCAGCAGAATCAAATTAGCCCCCAACTGCGACAAAAAAGGAAAAGAAGGGTCATCAACGTGGTCAAAGATTCGCGGATGGGGATGGGATTTGCAGAACGACTTTGTTATTAGTGATAGTGCTAGGGGGTGTCCAGGACTTAAATTAGCGACGAAATTAGATGTAGTCAGATATTCTTGAATTAAGGTTGTATTACAAATGTTCGTCAAAAACCTTAGCTCGCTTGGGTGCTTGACTGGTATAAAGCGATATTTTACTCTTCACATACATTTTGATGTTGCGCATAATCTTCATAACTATGCGATAATTTCCTGCGTAGGGATTTGAAAAAATAATTGTGCCGGGTCGTCGTACTTCGTTAATTGAATTCTGTGGCTTATATTCTAAGCTCCAGTAAATATTCTTAGGGTAGTTAGACCGGTTTTATCTGAAGACGTTAATATGTTGCGTGTTGACGTGTACGCCCACGTTTGTTAAACTTCCGCTATTATTATTACAGAGTATAGCAAGGGAAATGCTATTAAGCAGCCTGAAACGTTCATTATTGTTCATATAAGAAATACGCAACAAAACGCTTCCAGTTTAAGAACCCAGTAAGATTGTTTTCAAAGTTGAGTATGACATGTGACATTAAGAATCTTAATGTTAATTTAAGATCAGTAGATTCTGGTCGTTTTCCCAGTATTTTTCCAAATTTAAGTAGAAACATGCGAAGTAATATTGCTATGAAAAACTCACTTGTGGCCCAAGTAGCGGCTGTCGCTTTCCGCGCCATAGAACAACTCCCGAGTGAATCGCTGTCAGAAGTGACGAGTAGACAAGGTGCTGTACGGAATCGAATTGGCAACGTCACCCAAATCAGAAAAATTTCTAGCAGGACCCATCCAAGCCCCAACCGCAAGGGCAACGACGAGTCCTCACTTCGCAGTACAATGGAGACAAGGATATTGGATGACCAGAGTAGAACCGGAATGTGTGCATTTCCACGACAAGTCCCGGGGGAGATTAGCATGAATAGCGTGACGACCATCGTCGCGCCGAGGAAGACGAAGCTCGTTACCATGAAAATCTTGTCTCCTTCATCTGTTCGGTGGTTAAGGTTAAATTCTTGTTGATAGGCCTCGATTGCTTTTCCGAACAATTTTGAGGCTGTTGCTCGTTTCGCTCGAGCTGTCGTCGAATTCAGGGACGAGAAGTGGAAGAAAGGATGGTCAGCAGGTGGGTGGACTAAGCCGGGTTTACTAGGTCGTGTCCCACCCTGACCCAATGCAGGGTGTTGTTGATGGCTCATAAAACTGGGGTTTTGTTTGGGCGGGTAGTGTTTCGGGTTTTGGGCAGGGTGGATTCCTGAGGGGTCAAGTGGACCAGGGCTAGGATTTGAAGCGTGGTTGGCATGACGCGCGGCGACTTCATGGTGGAGGGATGTAGGGTGGTGTTGATGAGGTTGGTCTCCGACGGTGCCGGAAGTTAGCCGGCTTTTGTCCAGCTCGTGTGTCACATCGTGGGGCTTGAGGATGCTCACATGAATCGGACCGCGGATTAGACCTTTGACACCTAGAATTTAAAATAAAATTGTAAGCATTGGAATCCCTATGCACGTTGCATCATCTGATATTTTATAAATAACTAATGTCATATACTAGTCAGTTTTATTCATATGAACATGAGCAATGATACCCAAACGGAAGCGCGTGTTTGAGGTTATTAAGACCGAAATAAGGCTTACAATTTCAATCGGAATCGGACATGTTTATGTGTATTTTCATTGAAATTCATTGAAATCGAATATGTTCGCGTTGATGAATTAAGCCTAAAGCGTAAACCAAGCATACAAATTTTTATAGTCAACAACTGTCAACGTATTGAGCTGTTGATATCTATTATTCAGTGCTTTGTTTAGTCGATCACGCCCAACTTTACTTTTTAAAGTGTTCACGAGTGTGCTTGGATTCGATGGGTTGTTTGTAAGTACCCAAGCTAAACTTTGACTTTCTTGTTTTCAGGTACTTGTCCAAAAGTTTCGAGTTGAGATTGTTGTTTTCATTGCTCAACGCTTCAACGCACTTAAGGTAATAATACGAATAGAATATTCAATACAACAAGAATAACCTGTTTTGAAAGCATTTTTTGTTGACCGTCAAAATATTATTTAGTTTAGAAAAGCGTATTGCCCAATCTCGTGTCATATTTTGGCGTTTAACTTTACTTATGACTTCGTTGAGTTCACCCAGAACGTTAAAATTCAAAGCAAAGTTTTTGAGAAGTTTTCTTTCGGCATCTCGATTTTCTAATTTAGTTTATAAATTCTTTCGCATCTTAAGAGGGAACTACGGAAACTCGAAATGACTGTGTTCTGTCTTACTTAGCTAGAGAAGTTCTGAAGTAGGTAGTTCTGAGAATTCGAGATATATAGACAAAATTTGCACAATCATTTTCCGTAAGTATTCGTAAGACCAGACTTTGTGCACTATTATGGGATTGATTTTATTAAGTTTTACGAGCTTTGGACTGGGTCTGCGGCTCTAGAGAGAATTTTGAGTAGAAAGCGAGGAGCGAGGATGGCTGGCTTTCACCGTGTGCCTCTAGATATTTCGCCAAGGCCCTGAGACTAATCTCTGTTGACCCTACGCTATGGCCTTGTCTCATTTGATAACGGTGGCACTGGCAAGGAGATCCAAAATCTAGAAAAGCGATGGCATAATTCGCAATGCTATTTATTGCTACATGACCCTTGACTTAGCTTTTCCAGGAATCCATTTTAGATAAGTCATGCACACACGTTGCATATAAGCCCTGAATTGACTTGTATAACAGTTTATCTGACAGTTGCTCTGTTAAATCTCCAGTCTCACTTTTGCACTCTATTGTGTATCTTATGTTAGCATAACACAGAGCTACTTCATTGTGTGCTCAGAAACTCATTCGAGTGGGAGTCAGGCTTTTTCCGAAAGTAAAGATTAGTTCTAATTTTGTTCCCGTACAGTCTACACTCTCACTCTTATATTATATTATTATATCCACCCGCACCGCATCGGGATTTACTTAAGGCTTGAAGCTATGCAAAATGCAAAATCGGACGCAATGTATGTGTAGCATGAAACGCGGGCGAGACGCGTACGCGAGACCAATAGGCCACCTCTACCCTTTGCATGAGTATTAATACCATGCTTTTACAACGTTTACCGTTTTTCTCTTCGACACACACGACACTATGTCAACATCATTGTGGATACTCATACTCAAGGATGATAGATGAGCCCATGCCATGAATTCCCAAAGTGTTTTCACCTTCCGGTCTCTCAACACGTAAATTTGCGGAGTGGCGAAATAATTGAGTCAAGACTGCCGATAGATTTTTTATTAATTTCCAATTTTACGTACCTTTATTGGGCATCTGTTGTGGGTCAGTGTGATACTGATGCGGATCTCGGTATGTCAGCCAGAAAGAATTAAGCACGACCTGAGCAACACAGTAAAACAGTAGTGCGTAAAGAAAGCATCGAAATAGTTCTGTGCGCTTTCGATTCGTCGAGTGAAGCTGGTAGAGTTCTTCAATTTCAGGGTCGCTAAATTTCTGAGTCACAACTGGTAAGAAGCCCTTTTTCTTACGCGTCGCTGGTGTGATTTTAATTACACTCAGGGAAGAGTCACAGCGGCCTGGGCCGGGACTCGCTTCGGGGTCTATGTCCATGTCCATGATGCTGGCAGAGCAGCTATTCTGTCACTGCTTACAAACTTTCACTGCATAAGGTCAGAGGGTCACCTTGTGCCTACACGTGCAAGACATGGGTCCAGATATCTTTAAAATTTAACTTGTGCGTACATTATTTACATAATTTCAGATTCAGGCAGATCACGGTTTCTGTGCTGATCTTCCTAAGAAGAGTTAAGAAGAACTACCGACTCCTCGCTGTCAGTATTTAACAGAAAGCGAGCGAACTGAGCTTCTTCAGAGAGTATTATATTTGGAGCTAGGTTCTATGCTAAAATATTAGTATGTTTCGAACCCAACTGTAGCCCACTCAGGCATGGGACCGAGTTCTCCGAGCTGTCTGTGTCTAGGTACCACTCTGTGTATTGGGCATATAGGGAAAGCGGCTTTTTTTAGGGGGAACCCTGCCACGACGACGACGCAGAGCGTTCACCAACCCGAGAAATGATTTTAGACTTTCTCTCTAGCTCATACACGTTGTGGGCACTCGGGAAAGCCTGGATATCCTGGCTTGCCTACAGCAGACAGCAGCAGTGCAGGAAAAGAGAAAGTCCCATGCCGTGCTGGGGAAAAGTGAGCGGATCAATACTTGAGATGCTTCTCTTTTTATTGTTCGTTGAGGCGAGTATAATAGGCATATGGACGTCGGGAAAATCGTCGTGTGCTGGCTCTGCAGCAGCTCTTGAGCTAGACTCTTTTGGTCAATTGGACCTCGGGTCTTCCAGACCAATCATTATTGACAATCTAATTATCAGTATCATTAATAGTATTAAATTCATGCATAATTGATTCGTGTTCTGGTTTCCATAGGTAATTACACCTTACGATTATGTTGATAAGTCTTGTGAGATTTGGATATGTTTTCAGCCGCATAGATTGGAATTGTTTGTTTCAGAACGAACTAATTGCTAGTGACGCGTACGAGACTTAATTTTTCAACGTCTAGTTTTACAGCATTATTGTCATAAATAATAACGAAAAATACCGAATTGACCTGTTACCCGGAGTCTACTCTAGTTTAGCTTTGTCTAAGGGTTTTATTATTATAGAGTTGTGAGGGATGCGGGAGCTGTAGGATATCAACTTAAAAGCAGGGAAGACCTCGGCGTGGGGCCTTACATTACATTACCTTCTCCAACATGAACCTCGTGAGGACCGAGTCTCTCCGTGCATTTCTATTATGAAACCAGAAGACTGATGGAGACTTCGAGAGCCTCCAATCCTAAACTTCTAATTACTTCAGGTCTCCATTAGACCTGGCATTGGCAGATTTGAGCCTCATGAGAATTCTCAACTCTCGACTATTCCCAACAGTCTTTTCTCCTTGTTTTGCTGAATTTTTTTTGGGTCAATATTTCTGGGCTTCCTTCCGGAAATGGAGGTGAATATTGAATATGGAAGAGAGGCATAAACTTGACTTTATGGGTCATAATCCGGAGCAGATATGTTGTTTTATCGCTGAAGTTTTTCGTATACCCGGCGACGTCGCCATTTGAGCTTTAAAATGTTTGCTATGCAAAGTTTACGAACCTTTATACATGATTCAATTCTGCGCCGTTGTTTGTCCCAGAGGGACGCTATAAACTTTTAAGCTTTGTTTTGAATTTAAAACACGATAGGCCTTACTAAAGACTACGACGACGCAATATTTATTTGAGTGTGCGTGTGCCTAGCACATAAATACATTGAAAATATTAAAATTAAGAATTGAAGGGTCGGAATTAATGTAGCTGCCAAAAGGCTGAATTAACAGCATAACAGCAAAAATACTGGGTCTATTTGTAACAACTTGACGCATTTTTTAAGCTTAACATATCCAAAAACAATACAAAATAACGTGGCAAGTGGTTGCCGATAGTTAATTATCCTTGCTGTTAATTCGGTATACTGTAATATCCACTAAAATTAATCTACCAACCTGCCAAAATCGCATACAAGCACGGATGTGTAAAATTTTGAATTCTACTGGGTACTTTTCCTGAATACGAAATGCCTAACATATAGGTGTGTTTACGTTTTCACATACATTTAGAGCAAAGCATTTCGTATTTTGATTGGGTTTCTAGTCTCACCCTAATCAATTCACATGCAATGATTTCACTCTAGTTTTTTTCGCCTTGACATGCTTCTAGTGTTGTCTCTATGTCTGAGGCTAGAATTGACAAGACAGAGCTTTCCAACTTGAACTACTGAGACGACAGGCAGGTTTCTATCTCTTTTCGTAGTCTCTTTTTCATTTTATGTAAGCTCAATAGAATCCTAGAATTTTGATTGCTTTTTTTTGTTGACTAGTCAGGTTTGAGTAGCTTCGTGAGCCGTGTGCATGAAATACATAAATTTGCCTTTGGTCTTAGCTTCGTCGGCTTCAGCGTCAATATTTCGGTTGTAGTTGGTATTCAGCGTGAAGTTTTAGGCCATGGCTAACGAATCTTTTTAAATTACGTCAGGACTGGGCCGCTGAATATAAACTTGCAAATAAAACGCGGTAGTTTGCATTTAGCGCGGCGCCATGTTCAATGCATTTTCAAAAGTAAGCGTTCCATGCCTTCCTGGTAAAATTAATACTTACGCCGTTGCCCGCATATTTAAGCGGAGTAGGTACAAAGTACATATTTGTTCTCGAACGTAAGTCGAGTTTCGCAGACGTGCTCTTTTCACCCAAACTATAATTGGACCTTTCTACCAAATCCCATGCATGCACGAAATCGGATTCGATTCGACCATTCGATG
>VNWX01002494.1:0-11997 GCA_009869905.1 Ceratophysella communis | reverse complement strand
ACTCTTTCAGTAATTTGTTTCACATCAGACTAGGCATGAGATCATGTGAGAGCAAGGAGCATTTTTCGCAGGCTGATAATTTGGAACTTCCTTTTCTACTTTGTAACAGAAGAGTGGCGTCTAGGCACAGCCTAATCATAAATATTAGTGCACTATTGTTGAGAGATGAAGTTTCCTGTGAGGTGGGCTAGGCATTGTCTTCTGCCAGGGCTTTCGGGGAAAACTTATGACTAATTACAGGCTGCATGACTATTACTTGGCATATCTAACTGAAAAATGCAACAATGATACGCCGTACGTTGAAACTCGGGAGTTCGCTCCGGAGCGGATTCTCAAGACTTGGCGCCCAAGCCCTTAAGCTGAAAATATCCGCGAGAATTCCAATTTTAAATTACAGCCTTAAAGCTTGGAACTAGCAGCCAGCATCAATGTAAAAATTTAGTAGTTCCTTATTGCAAGCCCATGAAATGTGTGAAACTGATCCGGCGATCAGCGATGCAACTGAAACCGGAAAGAAGCGACTACATACCAAGTAAAATGAAAAGTTAACACATTCACCAATCAGCACATCATAGCAAAAGTGCTCAGGTTATGAAAGCCGAAGGTGACTATAAAAGCGAGACCGGTAATCATGATCAAGATTGGAGTGGAAGTTCACACACCCTCTCTGTGAAAANCGAAGGTGACTATAAAAGCGAGACCGGTAATCATGATCAAGATTGGAGTGGAAGTTCACACACCCTCTCTGTGAAAAGTTCTGAAAGTCACAGCAATACGCCCATCTTCCATCATCATCAAATCAGCAAGCAAACACCTTCAGTCTATACGTCTTCGTAAATTACAAAAGCTCATTTCGTCTCTGAGGATTATTTTACCGATACTCGCATATGATTAGAAATTCCTCTGTATCTGCATGGCTAGAGTTACAAGACAAGGTGAGCATATCCGCCGGCGTGTGTCTACTTGCGTATATGCAAGTTATTAAATTTCGGCCATAATTGGAGTGCTTATCAAATCCTGGCGTCTTCTCTGAAGGTCTTTTACTTTTGCCAAACTACTTTTTTCCCATGCGTTCCTCAGTCTGACACCCCGGGACGGGTTTGGTTTCGGTTGATGGACTCCAAATTAATGCGTGGCTGACAATCAAAGTTAGGTTCCTCTGTTTTGATTCATTAAGAAATTAACACATTGTTGAGCTTGTGTTTAATTTCAAACTAGTCGGATGGAGGTGATGTAATTATATCCTTATCTACGTGACAGTCAAGAGTAATTTGCAGCAAATTGAAAGTAATTAAGCTCAGCAATATTTCACGAAGCTGTTCATGGTAAATACGGCAAAATGATCATTCAAATGCACACCTGAAGTACAAAATAAATGGCCCAAAGCGGCTAAATATAGCGCTATCTTAAATAACCATACGATCGCCCATTAAACGGTTCTCATACAATACCAGTACCTACATAAATACGACGGTTTTATTGTGCAGGAGTTATCGTCTGTGAACCGTTTTAGCCTTGACTTTTTGTATCCACTAATGTGATGCCTAAAGTTAGCAATGCTCGTTGACCAGTGTTTGTCAGTCTTCCACAAATTAGCGGAATGAGTCTTCCTGTGAAATTAATTTGGAGTTCCACAGCTCAGTGGACTAGGCAGGGAGTCTGGCCACTGCCGCCTGGACAGAGCCCATGGATCCGGTCACTCTCGGCTGATTGACCACCGTAACGAATTGGACTGTAAACAAAGGGTAAGGTTCGGAAGCCGGCTCTCCATTCATCCATATCCCGGACCCCGCTAGAGCCCGAGAATAAATATTTCTCCACAACGGCAGGACCACTTCTATTCTGACTGGCAGTCACTACTGCCATCGCATCGGTTTCGGTTTTCTCTCGACCGTTTCACTCGCCCATGTGGATCTCGAGCACTGCTGAATGAGCCAAAGTACCAAAAACGAAGCGAAACAAAACACGAAAACAAAAACTTATTTTCTCTCTCAAAAACTCTCAACAGAATTAATGGACAAGGGAAACATTGGAAATCGATACTTTTGCTTTTCCACTTTGGTGAATCTTTGTCTGTTCCAATATTATGAATCCTCTTGCTCTCCAGCCCATGCAACATACACAATGGACACAGCCCCAAATACAGTCTGCCAGCATTCAATATCAGTCCAGGTTCACTACGACCCGTAACCTTCCTGCCAACAGTTTCGCTTTCAGTTCTTTTCATACCTATTTCATCCACTGTTACTCGAGGAAATAAGCTCCATCACTCATTTCTCAACTTTTTTGCTCAAATATAGAGTTCAGATCAACTTTGTATTTCTGTAGCTGCTCTTTTCGCAAGTAGGTAGGATTAGACGCCAGGTTATGCTCTTAAATTGCAAGGAGTACTCCTGTGGCATGTGCCCGCGCTTAGCCCTCAATACTAACCAGAGGTACCCCACTGCCTATAAGTTTCGAAAATGTATTGAAATTCATAATGAAAGTAAATTACTAACTAAGGAGTGCATAAATAAATTTTAAAACCGAGCCAAAAATTAAGACACCGATAAGAAGCGTAAAGCGCGGTGGAAAGTCTTGAGCACCAGTCAGTCCCGTCTATGAGCCGTAAAGTATATTCGATGCATAATGCCCTGATTCGAGCCTGTGAAAATCCGTAAAAGCGTAGAGTGAGTGGGCTGGAAATCGAGATGACATGAAATATCGTCTGTTTTACTTTTTATGGATATTGAATACGGGATCCTTTCCGTTACTATCGAGATACTTCCGTTATGGCAGCGAGCACTAATTCCGTTTCGCTGGATCTGGGATGCCACCCTCCATGCAGACTGGTAGCTGTAAACGTCCATTAAGTTGGATGGCTTTATTCGCAATTAATCTGAAACCCTTCATAGAAGGCGAGGGCTAATAAATATTTCGGGTGACGCTGCTCTCACCCTGAACGCACTTCCTCCTGCTTCCCTCCATTTCCACATAGACATGCATCATGCATATAAAGTTCTTACTTCTTTCGACTTTGGATTAGTTGCAGTAAAAGTTTTATGGCTTTCTTTGTATTTCACGGCTATATTAGCTCCTAACTTGCTTCACACGAGAACATTGTACAATATATGCGATTTCATTCCAGGGAGAAAGCGACGGTGTATAAGGGGAGAGCATAGCCTTCCCAGACTACTACGTTTGGTATTTTGTGTGCCTTAATATTTTTCGTGCTCAAAAAATCGAATGGTAGGCTAGGATAGGTTTTCACAGGCTTTGACTAAGCTTATATGCTAGCAATAATATTATATACAAGTAATCTCAGCAAATTAATAGAAATCTAGCCTAAGCTAATGAACCTTGAGATTAAATGTTTGAAAAAGACAAGCCTTTGATATTTTTGGGAATTTAAAGTCAAACTACTATTTCCGTCGGCATTAAAGCAAGCTCAGCCAGTCAGTCGACCTGTGGATCGTATTAATCGAATTGTGAATTTAAATATAATGAAATATATACTGTTTGCATTTACGGGCACTACTGGAATGATTATGCCGAGGGTGCTCAAAGTGGTGGCTAGTGGCGGATCTCTTCCTGCAGCAACGAGCTCAAATGCGAAATGCAGTGATTAGCATAATAACGGAACGCCACTAATTAGAGACGCGTGTGAGATTTTCCATGGAGTACTGGAGCGTGGGGAACCCTCTCTATTATGGAGAGTCGATGACAGGACTTGCTGAGTGGTAAAAGGTCCTGCCGTCGTTCAAGCTGATTCGGGTATAATAAAATAATATAAATATATAACGTTCAAAAAGGATCCCGGCCACATACAACAAACTGGAGTCGAAGCACTCAGCAAGCGCGTGTCCACCATCAATTCCTGACTTCCGGTTTCCTAACGACGCTGCACCACCATATACCAATGGTTTTATTGGGAACTAGCAAAATGCCCGAACTACGCTCCTATTTTTGGTGGCTTTGATTTCTTACTAGCCTTGTACGGGGTCAGTTTGTGCAATGTTTTATTTCATCTCAAAGTTTAGCACAATACCTGAAATGATATTTGTTTAGCAGCCTATGATTAAATACGGGCAATTGATCTGTCACTCATATAACCGTCATATTAGGAATTTTGCGAGCAATGCTAGTGTGTAAGGTATTCGCGATTCGCGACACATGATAAAATAATTCAAGCTTGATTCCGGATACTTTGCAAGGAATATGGAACACTTGGCCCGATTGTGCCATACACGTACCTCTCAAAAATTAGCACGAGCTAACATTACCAAGTCGTAGGTCGTAGCATTAAAGCTCACGAATTTAACTGACATACAGAACGACAAGTCTACGTTAGTATAGTGGAATGTATTAATTTTAACGCTTTGGTAGCACGGCCATGCCGTGTTCCCGATCCGAGTCCCACATCGTATCCGCCAAGACCTGTCATCCCTTGTCAGACTCCCCTTCTTCACAGTCACTGGCCATCTCACCCGCCAAACTACCACCATGACTCCGGACTCGTAAAAAAATACATGTTAAAAAAGCGTAGGCCGAGTTCATGAAAAATTAGCAGTGTCATCCTGACTTGACTTATGGGGTTGTACATTATTTGGCTGGAGAGCGGCCGGAAAGACCGGGTAAAACGTGGAAACGTGTACGGCAGCTCGACCCGGCATGCTCTCTAAGCAACCACAATGGACTGAAATCAGGACTAATCTCCCTAACCCCTCTGTCCCTGAAATTGAATCCAGAGCTCGAATGTAAATAGTAAGGGAACGGAAGGAAGCAGACGAGGGATGCAGGAGTGCAGAAGCTCAACAATGCCAACGTCAACTCTCGGATTCAGCAAAGATCCCCAACACACTCGGCCCAAACAATAACCCAATTTTTAATGTTTGTCTCCTTCCCCCTCCTGTCAATGCGAAGGATGACGATGAAGCCTATTATGTACTCAGCTTATTTATTAACAACTATTTAGTGCCCTCTCGAGCCCTGACCCAGGCAGTACCAGCATGGAAAATGTCCACCACAACCCCGATCAAGTTACCCTTTCAAACAAAATGGAATTATCGGCTCTTTGACGCTGGAACCCTCCATCCAGCTACACCTGAAATCTCAAGTGGAACCAATATAGGAAATATAAAGAGGCACCCACTATTTGCTTAAATGTGTAATTAGAGGACGCTCTGCTAAACTAGCGTTGGAAATGTTAAGAGGTGTTTACGTATTTGTGTAAATACGTTTTAGATTGTTCGGCACAGAACTTAAATATTTGCCTTAAGTTTTCAGCGATTTTTCATTTTGTCGATTCTCTAATCTTATAGATTTAGCTAAAAACTAAAATGACCGCGATTTTTTTTTATAATACCTCGATCGAAATTAAGATGCACAAAAATAGTAAAAATTCATATTTTAAAGGAATTTGTAATTGCATATTTATTAGTACAAAAATTAAAAGGTTCGGCGTTATTATTGAAAATGCGACTTAATTTTACTACATAGTATCCTAATCCTATGCCTTGAATTAAAAAGCCTGGGCGCATTTTTTCATGTCGGTATTCCTGTTTTTCAACTTTCATTCCTCGACGGCCTCAAGGAGTATTTTAATCTGTCTACTTTGAGTTCTATTTTTTAACTACCACCAGAGAAGCGATGATTTATGGAGTAGATGTTTTGATTTCAGCCGTACATAACAAAGTGGAATGTATGTAACTATCTGACTTCAAATCTGTGTTGTAAACAATGAAGAATGTAAAATGGCTGGAAAAAGCTGGAATGCTCCTAAAAATGACTTCCTCAAGTGAAAGTCTCGTTTTTATAGATATTAGTATGGTAATGGAGGCTTTCGGAGGCAAAGCAGTGTCTGGTGGATACAAGATTTATCGGAACTTCCGAGTGAGTGTTTGTGTTTTCGTTTTTGGGAAAATGAGGGAAGCAAGCAGGCAGCTCTAAAGAGAAAATCTGCCTAAAAGCAAATACATAGGAGGGAAAGCAAAATTATCATAAGAATGGCAGAGGCATTTCGAGGCAGAATATTGCTTTTTGGGGTGTGTGGGCTGACATGGAGGCTCTTATTGGAAGTGATTTCCAGCCTATTCAGAACATATTTCTCTGAGTGAACGAGAAATTCAATAGAGTACACATATAAAAAATGTGTGGATTTTGGTAATAAAAGAAATGCTGGCTGGACGGAAGCAAAGTGGAGATGGACAAAAGTCAGTCGGGCAGAGATAGAACTGGGAAATGGGCCCAACACAAGGACGACATTCCCGTCATTTTTCCGCGAGAAAAGCCTCACCCTCGCCCTTCACAAATGTCCCACTATATTTCTACTGCCAAGCTCTAGCCACCCGGCTTCCCGTTCTAGCCGTAGTTCGGGAACTTTGCCAAAAACTCAGCTCGGCGTAACGCTGCATCCACGCCTAATGTGCAATAACAAATTATGGAGCGCTCGTTTTTTCACGGAAGCTCTAGAAATTCGCTGCCGTGCAATGTACTGTGAATCATCACTAGTCCGTCTTCAGACAGGGCTGAGTTTAGTACAATCTGGGGGTTAGGCATCACCTAATCGAGTTTACCCGGCTTAGCGTTCCTTGTTTTTGGCTCTGAATACATTAGGTGAAATAAATATGTGCATAGAATTATGCAATAGGCAGAATTTCACTGCATATCTCAACTTTCACCTACCAATTTAAGCTCCAGGATATAGTAGATATGATTTAATTAATGAATACTTATCCTGAGTTTTAAAATATCCAATTTATGCCGGACATAAATAGTTGTTCAAGCTTACCAGGTACTGAAATACTTGTGTGACTCTTTACAACGTATGTAAACCTGAGCTCCAAACGTTGACGTATGATTTACAGTCTTCCGATGAAACTTTGATTTTATATAATTCTGTATCACTTAGCATTTGTGATGGTTTCGTTTTTTATTCGTATGCTTTCGTATATTACAAGATTTTTAAGTAGGTATAGAAATGTTGTATTAAATGCTTACTGTCCTCATTATGATGTTAGAGATAATTTTTAAAGTGAAACAACTTTATTTCAAATTTTTAAGGAGTTCGAAATTTTGACCTGAAAATACATTACTGTTATAAATGAATTTCCTTGGTTAAGCTTCGTCTTGAGCAATTAGCCGAGTGAAGTCAGTCGTTTTGCCAATCCTGTCAAAGTGGATGACTAATTGAAGACGCGCTGAGCGTTGTTAGTTTAGAGAAGCGTTTTGAGCAGTGTTGAATGGCGAAGGTGCTTAAAATGAAGCGTGAGCTGAGAAGTGAGCGAAAGAAGGCAGGAACAGAGCTGTCTCTCAGCAGACATCTCACAGAAGAAAACTTCATTTCAAAGAATGGAAATAAACGATTTGGAAAGAAAAAATGCCAAGCATTTGCGCCTTCGCTTCAGTCGAATTCGTCGTAATGTATATTGTACTATTCTGTTTCTGAATTCCGCTATAGACCTCTAGCTCTCACTATTCCGGTGAGACTTTGGAATGAAACCAATGAATCTTGTGTGGTGATGGAAAGGGCGGAAAAGGAGGCCGAGCCAAGACGCTACAAAGATGGTATGTGGTCGTCGTTTTAATTTCTCTCCAGCAGAAGATTGAAACATTTTAAGTGAAGGCCAGGGTGGTCTCTGCTTTGACACACTAACTATTGCTCAAGCCCCGAGAGAGCAGAAACCCACCTCCGACGCACCGGGGCTGCATGTTATCATAAAGTTAATCAAACTTTGAACAGAAATGAGGCTTCAGAGCTCAGCCAGTCCTACCCGCCCGCCATGCCATGTGTGGAATGATACGTCGGTGACCTGGGTTCTTTGGAGTCATCTTAGACTCTCGTTAGGAAGTCGAGTAGTTTCAGAGTAAAAGGCTTGTTTTGACTCGATTTGTTTCCCTACTGCTGAAAGCATGTTCCAGGGCTGATTCCAATCTGAAGCCTTAGTTTAGTACTTCCAATTTCCCTTTTCTTCCATGCTCTGATTACTTCGTACTGACATTTGTTGTCGTGTAGAGGAAATTCCTAGTCAATTTATTTGTAAACCATCTTCACATGCAATAATTAGTTTGGAACGACTCTGGAACGAAAGGGTAGTTTTTGGGCAAAGTATTGTCGGATCGGAGAGATTACTGCGTGCGTTCCTGTGTACCAACGAAGGATAGAATGTTTCGTAAAATTGGTCCGTTGATTCTGAGAGATAACGTTCGATTTTGAAGTTCGACTATTTGTGGTGGTTAAGCTTCAACCTAAATATTTGGGTTTCGGTTGTCAAGATTCAGAAAAATATGTTCGGAAACTAGAGGCCAATAATTCAAGAACCCGCCTTTCCTTCTATCATAAAAAGCGTGCATTCTTGCCAAGAAAAAAATAAATACAGTTTATTCCGTGGATTGCTCTAAAGTTACTGATCCGAGGTGCCCCTTTTGGCACAAAATCTGATCTGTAATCTATCGTAATGCTTTAAGGCGGCCATTTGTACGACCAAGTTATTTATTTAATCGCTACTAACAAGAATAATAGACTAGTGTATTTTCTGCAAGCCATTTTTTTCACGGCTGGTAATCTAAACTCGAGTTTGATTGGCCCAAAAGTTATTTAATGAAGTGAAAAATAGGCCGAATTCGAGAATTTCAAACCTAAATTAAAGTCTAATATTTGGAAATGAGACTGCGCCTCCTCTACCCGAAACTGTTGACTGTTGACTATGGGACGACCCCGATGATAGCAGATTATTTGTATTTGTAGTTTTAAATACAGACTCGTTCCAGTAGGAGCACTGTAAAGATTCAATTAAGCCCCTCCGAAACCTTCAATTAATACGTTTGTCAACTCTAATGAAAGAATTATGTTAAGAGGCGGTTTATTATTTGCTCTTCCGCCCAGTCGGGGCTTGATTGAAGGAAATTGCATGGCCCGAATAACACTCTCCTTATTACAACGTCGTCGTGTTGTCTCCGCTGCGCTCCTCTGTTTTCTGCAACTAACCATTATTTGCCGAGTAGTTAGAGAAGCTACAATTATTCTGCTCTCAATCCAAGCAAATGCAAACACAAGGAGGAATTGAATGTTGAATTAAAAAAAGCAGAGTCGTGCCAATGCCAAGCTTGCACGTTTTGCTGGTCTTCTGTTAATTGTAACTCCTTGTGTGGGCGGTGTAAGGGCTCCCCTTATAACGTATGTAGAACTCAAATTATGTTTGCACTCAATTGTCAACACTTTTAATTACAGAGGATCCGGACGGTGAAATTTGTTCTTCGCATGAATTTTATTTAGCTTAATGAAGCCATTCTGCGGGAGATGACGTATGATATATAGTCTAATTAAATACAACAACGCCGTTGGCCAACTCGTGCAGCGCTGTCCGTGAGATATTAAAATAATATGCGTATAACTCTAACTTTGTTCGTAACTCATGGTTTAGCCGCAGCTACCGACTGTCTACACGTGCTCTACATTCAATCTTGTTATTAATAGTTAAAACATTAAGTCTGCCTGATGTAGCCAATTTATAAAAACAATTGAAACCAGAGCTAATTAGTAAAATTCACCCCTAGTTAACTTCTATAGTCGAGACTATCGTGGAAGATAATTTGTATTCCGTGATTACTTCTAGTCGAAAGTATTTCTGTGAGACTATGCCAAGGTTTAAATGACATTTATTAATTACCCCATCAAGACAAAGGCAATGCTCAATTTTTTACGAAGCTCATATCATGTTTCCACATCTAGATTTCTCAATCACGTCACATATTACCGTCCTCATCGCAATGTATTTAAGATTAGTTTTGTGAAGGGTTCAGACTGCTACTGGCTCTACCCCCGTAGGACAGTTAAGAAGAAAAGGGTCCTCCTTGCATTCCAAATGACTTACATAATCTCGAGTGGTCCGACATTTATTTAATATTATTCCAAAACGTTCTTGTTTACAAATGCCGATTGAGGAGATGCCGACTCGAGACATGGGTCGAGTCGCTCGAGATCCGATGATGATGTTGACAGGAAATAAAGGAGTCCTCTGCCCAACAACCCAATCTCGGACTGATCAAGCCATCAAAACCTGGAGAGATGACTTCGAAGATCTCGAAGGGCTTCTCCGTTTCCTCGACCACCTGACCCCTTCTCGAACTTCCAACAAAAGCCCGCTCAAGTCCTTTTTATCTCTGGGACAGTCCCCATGAATTATTCCCCTGCTCCGCTGCTCATTAACTTCCACAAACTCAATGAGAACTTGTCGGAATTGCCTATTATTATTTTTAAGCTCAAGCAGTTAGGCTCTCTTCTATTTAGCTACCCATGTTAAGTTGAGGACGATAAGGATTTATTCCGGGGCTAGGGATAAACTGGGAACAGACAGCTCAACTAATTTATCAACAATGTCCTCCCTATTTGAAACAAATAGTTGTGTGCATGTCGACATTTTTTGGAAAACCCTTAAAACTCAAAAAACGTACTTTGAACACGGAAACATATGTTAGCAATGTCGAAGCCTTGCTCATCATTTAATTTTACGAGGACCTACGTCAACATTCAGCTTCTTCGATGCCCCTAAAAATAGTGCGTTCAACAGATATGCCTGAGTCTGACTGGTGGGTTTGGAATATCTCGTGCATTTATTTTGGGGCAAGGTATTTAGAGTTCATAAATTGGGAAACCAGATGCATAGATGCGGAGCGTGTCTCCTATTCACATTGGCATATTTTGGGCAGGGAAATTTTTCGTACCTAAGCTTGGAATGCAATATTAATTTGATTTAAATGCGCTGTACAAGAGCTATTAAATTTTAGAAATTTCAAGGCTATAAAGTGCTCTTTCTTAATTTAAAAAAAAAATTCAAATGAAAACTTATGGAAATCAAAGAAGGTATACTGCCATGATGGGTAACGCAGCGATTACAAATCGATTCATACGAAACGAAGCACGGCGTATCATGCATAATGAGTTGGCAATTCGGTAGTACGGACATTCGTATTTCGTATCTATGACTCGTATATTTTCTGTGTAAATCGTATAACTGAAATGCGGAGGCGAAGGGCAGGGGCAGGAGAAAAGGCGAAGAATTGGAAATCAATTGTCAGAAGTTTGTGCAGAGTTGATTGAGCGTGTCCCAATATCGAAGTCGTCAGGGAGTTCCATGTTCCATGCATCTGCATGCTTGCGTAATGGGATTTCATTTCATGCTACTCATCTCATCTCGACAATGATAGTAATATCACGAAATACATTAATCGACTGGGGAAACGGAACGAGAATAATTTCCTGTAGTAGCCAATACTTTTTTCTAATGATCTCCTACCTGAGACGGACATGCAGTCAGGAGATGGGGTATTCGTTTTCAATTAGATAAAAGTAGTTGTAATCCATTCCTTTTCAATTGCTATTAATTCCGAGTACTCTGCCAGGAAATGATATGCCTTGGCCTCTTGGCCGGACCTCCTTTTCCATCGCTCCATCATCATGCACCAGGAATTGAGTCATGAGAATGGAGAAGGCTGCTATAATGAGGTATCTCATAGGTAGGGCTGGAATTGAGACAAGCTGGGACATCAATTGCCGGGCATGTCTGGAGCCTTCGACTCGAACCCAGCCCAGGTCAATCATAATGGCACGGTAATGGAGTTTTCATGGACAGAGAAAACAATGGGCGACTCGGATCAATGATGGTCACAAGTCATGACTTTCAATTAATCAGACTCTCAATATGAAGCCGTTTGCATGAGAGCTTGGGATAATGTTATTTTACGTTGGAGCCGTGTCTGCCTATCTATCTGGCGTTGAGAATCTCTATTCCCGCACTCACGACGACATGGATGGAATCGAGAAATCCTCTTTCTTGAGCCCTATCCCTATCTTCTGCACTTCTATCTTGCGTCCTGAAGCAGGGCCAAATTGCTGTGTGAATGTCTAATGGGTGGATCAAACTAATCATCATCCCTTTGCTCCGGAGTTTTGAGGGCGAGTCCGCATTTGGTGGTCTCTGACTGAATATGCCTGTAATTGAGCGGAGTAGGCTTTCTGCA
>VNWX01002493.1:0-12005 GCA_009869905.1 Ceratophysella communis | reverse complement strand
TTATTGTATATTTTTGACGAGCAGTGAGCTTACGAAGCTTTCGGAAGAAAGCTTGACGCGTCAACCCGAAGAAGTCTTTGATATAATCTGTAAACTGGGCGAAGGGTCCTATGGAAGCGTCTTTAAGGCACTGCATAAGGAGTCAGGTCAAGTATTGGCCATTAAACAAGTTCCTGTGGACACTGACCTTCAGGAAATCATTAAGGAAATTTCAATCATGCAACAATGTGACAGTCCCTACGTCGTCAAATACTATGGCTCCTATTTCAAGAATACAGACTTATGGGTACTTAAATACTTCTTAAACTGTATGGCAATTAACAAAATTTGAGACAGACATTTAAGTCTAATTGGTCTGACCACCGAAGCATTTATCGATAAGCCTTTAACGCCGAACGGATTTCAATTTAAAGTGATGCAATGTTCAATCGAATTGGCCATGAGTTTCGCTAAATGCTTCGAAACATTTTTCCTGACGTTTAAATTTTACTTCTACTGATATTCTGGCTTTTTATCGCTAGATTGTTATGGAATTTTGTGGAGCGGGCTCGGTGTCCGATATCATGAGACTTCGACGGAAAACACTGTCAGAAGATGAAATTGCGACAGTATTGACGGACACCCTTAAGGGTCTAGAGTACCTTCATACACGGAAAAAGATTCATCGAGACATCAAGGCTGGAAATATTTTACTAAATAGTGAAGGGCACGCCAAGTTGGCGGATTTCGGAGTTGCGGGACAACTGACGGTAACTTGGTCATACTATGATTTCTGATATTCAGTTTTATATCACCACTTGCCATTCCGTCATTCAATTTCAAATTTTTGAATACTACCCAGGATACTATGGCGAAGCGAAATACGGTAATTGGTACACCATTCTGGATGGCTCCAGAAGTGATTCAAGAAATCGGGTATGACTGCGTGGCGGATATATGGAGCTTAGGAATAACAGCATTGGAAATGGCTGAAGGTCGTCCACCCTACGGAGACATTCATCCTATGCGAGTGATCTTCATGATTCCTTCCAAACCGCCACCTTCTTTCAGGAATATTGATAACTGGTCACCTGAGTTCATTGACTTCGTTCAAAAGTGTTTAGTTAAGGTAAGCCAGGTCTTAATTCCTTAATGAATTTCATAATTCTTAGGTTTCTGTTTCAAGTCGCATATGAATTGAGCAAATTCGGTAGCAGTAATATTTTTGAACTCATTAAGCGATTTCGATTGCCACGTGGCGTTTCGTTTTGGTTTATATTTTAAGCAAATTGTGACAATATTTAGAATTTATGCTTTTGCGTAGAACCCGGATAACCGTGCCAAGGCCGCTGAACTTCTCAATCATGATTTCATCAAAGTGTCCAAACCCGCCAGTATACTTTTGGGACTTATAAATGAAGCAAGGGAAATTCGAGAAAGTCTCACCAATGGAACTTTCCCTACAAAATTACCTACACCTTCCGACAATAACAACTTCCAGGTATGTCTGCCAGCATTTTGGAAAATTAATTATTGTAACTAAAGAAAGCTGCAAATAGATTGCACTTGCCTTGGCTTCTGTGTTTGTCAATAGACGCTTCGTAGGTCGTTTACGTTAATGCGCTAGGCCTTGTGCCCAAAAGCCTGAGTTGGAATCTGCAGCCGCAAATTGGAATGTAGAATATAAGAGGTGCTTTCTCTGCTTTCTCCAATGATTTGTTTTCGCGAGCGATTCCTGATCCATGATTCTTGTATTTAAAATGCGATGGAGACTCTCGTTAGATATTATTGGTATTTTTGGACTCTTACCTAATTCAAAAATATTGTTAAGCTCATCATTAACTCGAACTTGTTTCGTTTGTACAGATTAAGTTAAGCTGCTACTTTCCCTTTTGTTCGCATTCGGCACTAATTTTATGTCGATGATATATAGTTTGCACCTTAATTAATTAGTTTGTACATATTTGCGTAATCTATTTTTCTTCTTTCATGTTGTAGCCTTCTCAGCAGAGTCCGATTTACGGGTTCATGCAAAACCTCGTCTCTAAAGTTCAGCACTTTTTCATGGTAGAGTTAACAACATACTAATATCTTCGTGTGCTGTAAATATTGCTTCAGGGCTTGGTCTCGAAATTGTACACTGTACAGCACTGTACATTTTCAATGTTTCAAGCCCATTTTAGCATCTAGCTGTATTCTTAGTTGCCAATGTAGTATGTAGTTAGCGCTTTGAACTTACTAACACAAAAACGAGTTAATTGTCCATTTATGGAATACATGCTAATTTTCTTGCTATAGGATTCAAATGACAAAACAATGCGGCCTGTAGACGACGGGACGCTACGAGCAGGTGATCTGGATGACCTCAGCGAGAACAACGGTACAATGATTTCCCACTCGGCCCATGGTACAATGGTACCAGACAGGGACTACGATGTGGATAAAACGCTTGGCTCAGATCTTGGTACCATGGTCATCAATTCGGACGGGGAGGAGGATGATTCGACCATGAAACGTAAGCATTACACTGTGGCATCGTCATTTACAAAATTTCTAAAATCGAGTGGCTACAATTTAGGTCACGACACAGCCGAGATGGACATGTCCCGCAAGCAGTACCGCCCGCTGTTCATGGACCACTTTGACAAGAAGGGTGAGGGAGCAGGCCCAAGTCAGCAGGGAAATGGTAATCAGAATCAGAATCAGCAACTTCGCGTAGTAGATTATAATCAGGATGAACACAGCCCGAGTCAAAGTCAGCCCTACGTTCATTACTCCAGTAGGTTTCATTTTTTGTTATTTTGCATCATTTGTTTCTGTTGTTTTCATTTTCATTTAAATTTTGACCACTTTGACCTTTCCTTATGTCGCCTGGTTTTACTGTCATCTTTTTTGAACATTATTATTCAAAATTCTGATTTTCGTACTATCTTCTGTGTTGTCGCTTTTGCTGGGTTAACTGTCGTTACTTTCTACTAATTTTTGTTCAATTCTTTAACTTTCCTGTGTTGATTTATCTTATGTGCTCCATTTTGCCCACTTATTCGTTATCAAATATGAGTTATGGAGTCAATTTCGGGTAAACCTTAATACATAAAAATATTTCTGATTGGCCACATGACATTCAGCGTCTATCCTCGTGTTATGCTTGCGAAATACTGCTGCTATTCGGGTGCACTTCTGGGCAGTAGAAACGCGATGAATGACAGCCTTTATGTATGCCAAGCCAATGCCAACCGCTAGTCAAAAGCTAACGGGAGTACTTCATAAAATTGAGACGCTTGATCAATAAAACATATAGTTAGGTGATAATTAAAAATTACTACAGTACAGGGTCGAACTGATCTTGTGCAATTTCTCAGAGCTTTATTGCTGGACTTGTATTTGGGGGTTATAACCCAAAAACCAATCTTTTATTAACTTTCCAATTTCAGCATGGTCTTTTCTATGGTAGAAAAATAGTAGTACTTTCTGAAAATCGTAATTTCAATCTGGGTTTCCAAGGGTGGTCCTTTATATCGGTATATTTCTTCTAGTTGTGGGATATCCTATGCGAGCAATCTACTGGGTTTGTAATATGCAAATCAATCTTATGAAGTACTACCTTGGTCTTCTGATTGGATTTCTTTTACCAAATTACGAGCCCCGGAAAAGGTCCCGGTCCCAAATTCTACTTGACGCTAATCCCGCCGTCCCTGATCGTACCAAAGTTATTTGTGATAACTGCCGAAAACACAGCCGTAAATCAGTAAACATATCCATGTAGTTTAGCGTATAGTTATGTGTTTCCGTATGCTTTCTAACACCATGAACTTCGTTAGCACTATCCGTCCTTCGAATATTAATTAAAATTAGAACTTAGGACTATGTTAGCTTAGAAGACGCCATGGACTTAGATCACTGTTGTTTGTTCTGCTTCCTTGTGTGTATGTAGACTTACGTGGGAACTCGACCCTGCCTCCTGTCCACTTACCCCCAGCTTTGAACCAACCCCATGTACTCTATAACGACACGACGCACATGTCCGCCGAAGAACAACGCGAATTTGCTGAAAGGCTCCAGAGGCAATTGAGTCAAATCAGTGGGATGTCGGTTGCCTCATCACATATTTTGGGTTATCGAGGAGCTGGACCGCCGGTCATTAATGGACAGAGTCCAGCTGGGGACTCGGCGTATCCTCATGTTGACCTTCGACATCAGAGACCAGCCGTCAACCTCGAAGCAGCATTCAATGCCCAACATGGCGGCAAAACTTTCATTGATAATATGGATTTCGAATTTGTAAGTTTATATTTTTTGAAGTTCTTTGCAGCCATTTTGAACTGATCTTGATTTATTTTAAAATTCCACAGCTAAAGTTCCTCAGCTTCGATGACCTGGATCACAAAATCAAGAATCTAGACAGTGAAATGGAACGAGAAATTGATGACCTACGTCAGAGGTATCAGGCAAAACGGCAGCCCATTATTGATGCCATTGATTCAAAACGAAAGCGACAGCAGAATTTCTAGAACCCATCTAATTTCGTAGTAGCCGCCATATGAAGTACTACTGTAATTAGTATTTTCTTATCTTTGAATAAGACTAGACGAAAATAGTTCTGGTCTTCTCAACGCTGCGTCCTAGTACTTTAAGAAAACTGTACGAATTCTGTACAGTTATCTAGTTTTCAGCTATAGGTCGGGTAAACTCCATAGTTTCTATGCATGTTGAATAATCTAGAATTAACTGTTATTTAGTGTGTCTCACAGTACTTCACTTGATGTGTACTGTTGTATAGTGTACATTGTACCTTACCTATACCTGATAGTTCATGATTGAGAGATATCCAATAATTATCTTCCTACAGCGTATCACAAATTGTACAGATAATTCTACAATTAGAAACCCTTACCTGCCCTGTAAAGAAAGACTATGCCGTACAAATATGTAAGAATACAGTTTAAATTGCCCAATATTACAGACATTTTGCCCATTGAAAACGTTTTGTTTTTAAATTCAACGTGTCTAAGGCTATCAAAAGCCTAAAATTGCTTAAGAGAGGGGTTGAGAGAGAGCGAAACTCGAGCTTCCCTCCTTCTGCACTCCTATGCCACAAAGCCAAACGGCCAATCATTTGCCCACTTTGGCTTCAAGCAACTCACCCGCCGTCCCTGGTCCGAATTCGAAAAAAATTATTGAGAACAAAGTTGTTGGAAATACGATTTAGACGCAAAGTTTCAGTTTTGGTGCCCATTAGTGATTCACTAACGCATGTAGGCCATACCCAATGCGAACAGAATTTCTGGATTTGCATTTCAATGCCTATTTCTATTAGTAAGTTCGATTTATATGGAACCAAAAATGGAACTTTGATTCTCTGGAATGTCCTCTTTCCAACGGTATATTGGACTTGAATCTAGGGTCACCCGTTGACCCGAGCGAGTTGCAAATGTTCGGTCTAGTTTTTACATTGTGTGGCATGGGGATTTCGTGAGAGCTGCTGAGCCGATCTCACAGTCAACCCTCCTCTTAAAATGGTCTAAACAGAGTTAGAATATCGGGTTTCAGACAATTCAACGGGTTTAATCCGTAACTGTATTTTCAAATAATGGACAAAACGTCTGAAATAATCAGCAAAAATTAAGAAAATAGCGGTCCCTAAATAGACAAAGAATTATCGTTGGTAAATATAGACGAAGACGATTCAGTCAGACAAAAACTACCCGGATTAGGATAACAAAACGACATCCGTGAAACATAACTGACGATGAAAATTTTGAATTTTAAATTATGGTTGTAAAAAAGCGGAAATGACAGAACATAGAACTAACCATATACTTAACACAAGACTTTAGAGAACAAGAACGGAAGGCCTTATGAGAAGAGAAGCGAATGTTTCAATTTGAATTCGGAATTGTAAAAACTTAATTTTTCGTTTTAAAAATATTTTTAAACATGACAAATCCTACTTAATTACGGAATTACTATCTGGAAAATATGTCATTCTTAAATTTTTAACAAGCGTGAGAATTAGCCGGATGTTAATTTAAATATCCCTGTACAAAAGCATGGGCGTTGGACAGACGTATAGCGACAAGTTCTTCGTAATTAGCTCAAAAATACACATATTGGTGCAAAAGAGGTGTTGGATCCTCTCTAATGTAAAATAACAACTTGAACTGACTTTTAGATTTTATAAGACATGGTAGACATGGCTGGTGTAAAACCAATAGAAATGGTAGAATTGTCCAATAAAATTAAAGAAATTGCCCGTTAGGCCGTTTAGGCGAAGTTTCAACTTGGTCATTCAACAGTAAAAAGGACACTTTAGATATTCGCTCCGATTCCTGAGTAGCTCCATCCATCATGTAATAAAATATTTAATACTGTACTGTTCAGTAATATTAGCCATAGTCTTTGTAATTTGTAAACATTGTGGTAATCGTATGTAGAGCTTCCTAATTTTAAATTGGTTTTAAGTATTTTAACACTGTTTTAAGTTTTATTGCTTTTAAGACGTACGCTCCTCGTACTTCTAAACCAGATCTAACTAATTTCTACAACAATTATGATATGAGTGTGCCATTTTGTAAAGGAAAAAATTACTATGCGTTGTTATGTTTGCTCCAAATTCTTCATCCTCGACCTATAATTAATACTCCCCTTGCTCTTGGTTCTAATCTAAATTATTGTTGAGTGGGAATAAATACGTAGAATAATTACTTGTCAATTTCAAACTGCATCGGGTTTTGCTGCATCTGTGCTGTAAGCGTCCTTGCAGTTTGGTACCTGTTCNTACCAAAGTATTATATTTAAGCCGCATCCTCATCTGCAAGGCCAAAAACTGGCAAAATACCACATGCTGCTCGAATTCGCCCGGTAGGAATAACGGGTGCAATGTGCAATGCACTAAGCCTTCCGTTTGTCAGCTTCCAGGAGTAATTATTAGGTCATGTCACTGGGTTAATGTCACATTACACATCCAGCGTCACTAATAACTGACGAATCATGGGGTTAGCCACGGGTTAAAAATAAGTGTTTGGCCCCTTTTGACGTTTGCGTACATTATTAATCTACCACCAACACCAATCTAAATTTTATGATATTGGATAGGAATCCTTATGTATGTGCACCTTGATCCTATGTTAATTACTCAAGGTGCAGAGGGTCGTGAAGGGTTAACAAGAAGTTGACGCACAGGTGCAACAGCAGCAGGTGAACCAGTGCATATTTGCACAGTAAAGCATGTCGAAAGGTTATATTAATGACAAGCTTTGGCTGAAAAGTACACTTTATAACAATAACAGACAAGTGTAGTAATGTTTAATGAGCATTTATTCATCGTGATGTGAGTTGAATTGCAAAATATATTGTTTCAATCAGTTGTACAGTTGCAATACTAATTGAAAATACCAAACTAAAATTTTAAAGTTATATTGGAAGACATTTTAAGTCTAGTTTGATTACTAATCAAAGTACCACTACGAAAAATTCATATTTAGGGGAAAATGTTGAGCTATATTTGCAAAACATACGAGTATCCAAGCAGTGTATTAGTTTAAATTTGCATAAATAAGTGATAGCGGGTGTCAGCGTTGCAAGTATGAAAATATTGCGTGCTGCCTGTGCTGCTGTAGTGATTCCATTCTTTTTTGCTGTTTGTTCTGGTGAGCTGTCAAAATTTGCTTTCCTCGAAGTTTTTATAAGTTATAAATACGACTTAGAACTTCGAATGACTTTTGCATTACAGGCATAATCTTTCCAGAAGACAGTCCACAGCCACCGGCGTCACAGCATCGGCGAAATTTATATTCACCCCAAGCAGCATCATCCCCGCCAAGAATCGGGGATTCTCAGTTCCGGTCAAGATCCTTAATATTCCCTGAGCAAAGCAGTAACTTTCGAAGTACGCTTTTGCGAAGTCCGCCAATAAACAAAGCACAAAACTCTCGATACGTCGGTAACAGCGATGCCATTGACATATTTCCTAACCCAGATCTCATCAGTAGCAGCAAAAACAACTTTCACGAAGCAGATGTCATGGAATCAGATGAAAGCTTACAAGAGGAAATCAAATCTCTCGATAGCATTATTTCAATAAATATGAATAGAAGTTCTAATATTTTAAAGCGGCCGCAATTCGATGGAAGCCTCACTTTATTCCCGACTCCAAGTTACTCGTTTTTACCAGATCTCGGACCACTTCGTCAATTGTTTCAATGGAGCACAAAGACTGCTCATAGTTATGCGACTTGCCATGCTTGCCGAGTTGGATTGGGTCTACTGCTTCTTAAGGTCAGTACGATTTCGAGTTGATATGATCGAGTAATTTTTAACCAGACACATTATAACAATCATTTTTTGATTTTAGGCGAGAACAAAAACTCGTCTAGAGGTACTCATGGATAAAGCAAAGTATGCATGTACATTTTTCAATGTGGCGTCATCAGAAGTATGCAACGGTCTCGTGAATCGATTCGGACCAACTGTGCATTATATTATGACCAGCCGCGTTGACATAACTGCCAATACATTCTGTGGCATCGTGCTACAAGCTCAAGGATGTGCATCAGCTAAACTTCAGACCGAATGGAACATCGATCTGTCGTATCCTGCCACTGGTAGTCGCAGGCATGGACCCCGCAATAGCGAATTCGAAGACAGTATGAACCCTGTAAGTCTTAGCTTTCTTAGCTTAAAAATTGGATTTTAAATAACTTTGTAACTGTGCATGGACCCCGCAATAGCGAATTCGAAGACAGTATGAACCCTGTAAGTCTTAGCCTTCTTAGCTTAAAAATTGGATTTTAAATAACTTTGTAACTGTAATTAAATACAGCGAAGTATAAATGCTCTGAAAGTACTTCACTTGACCGACATTCATTTGGATCCCGACTACCGCCCCGGCGCCAATACTGATTGCAAGACTGAACTCTGCTGCCGACTTCAGGACGGAGTCGGGGAACTCGGAAATCGAGCTGGGTATTACGGTGATTATAGGAGATGTGATTTACCGCTTCATTCTCTCGAAGAAGCACTCCGCCATATTTCGACCACGCATCCGGTAAGATTTCTAAATTTCGATGTGGCCCAACACCTGAAAAATTCAGTGGTCTATTTGTGTATAGGACATTAAACTTATCTATATGACCGGAGACCTAGTCCCCCATAATATTTGGAGTACTGATGTGCATCAAAATATTGAGACCATGAACGTCGCAACGAAAATGATTCGGGAATACTTTCCGAATACTCAGCTCATCCCAGTGCTTGGCAATCATGATGTTCATCCGGTCAACTTGTAAGTCCGGTGGAAATTTTACAACTTTGCTATGGAATTTGTAGAATTTTTCGATTGAAATTTCTAGATTCAGCCCACCCGGAACTCCAGCAGAATTCTCAACAGATTACATCTACGCCGCCGCTGCAAAAGCATGGACTGGTTGGATACCTCAAGAATCCCTCCATACCTTCCTGCATGCTGGCTACTACGAAGTCCGCGTCACGGAGAAATTCCGAGTCATTGTTCTGAATACCAATTTGTGTTATAGCTATAACTTGTAAGCTCAAACATTTTTCGGTAGGCGGTGAAAACAGTTTTATGGCAATGACGAATCTTTTTCATAGATGGCAAGTTTACCAGCACGTTGACCCTGGTGGTCAACTTCAATGGCTTGCCCGTGAATTACACAAATCAGAGGAACGTGGGGAGCTTGTTCATATATTAGGTCACGTTCCGCCTAGTCAGGAAGAATGCTGGTCAGTATGGAGCCGAAATTTTTACAGGATAATCAACAGGTGGGTACAGGTCGATAGCCTGGCCAGAAATGTCAACCCTGTTGCTAACCAAAATTACGAATAATACGCAAAAATACATGTATTCTTAAAACAGATTCAGCAACACAGTGAAAGCCCAGTTCTACGGCCATACTCATTACGACGAATTTCAGCTATATTACGACGCTGAGGACAAAGGTCGAGCGATTAACCCATTATGGCTAGGAGCCTCCCTGACGCCATTTACAAACCTGAATCCAGGATACAAGATATTCACGGTTGACGGAGCCCGTGGTCACTACTCGTCATGGAATGTGCTTGACCATGAAACCTGGATTTACAATTTGACTGAAGCCAATGAAAATTCTCATCTGCCTCCACGCTGGTTTCCATTGTACAGAGCTACTGATGCTTACGGAATTCCTAATGTACTGCCTAACAACTTGAATGTCTTCGTACACCGGATGTCATCTGACGTGAATGCGTTCAATGAATATTATCGGTAGGTTTTTTAAAAATATTTCTAATGTCCGGAGGGGTCGAATTTACTTAATTTTTTGTTTCGCCAGCAATTATCATAAAGCAGCCGAAGTGGCCCTCAAGCCCGAATGTGACACAACATGCAGGAAACGAATACTGTGCCGAATTGTGACGCCACATTACTTGGACCAGACGGAATGTCTCAAAATTCAGTCGGAAGTAGACGGCGTCGTTCTTCCCCAAAAGATATTTCAACGAGCATCGACCGAATCACCTGAAATATCATCTACGGGGAGCAGTGGCATCCTCGGGATTTTCGGTATTGGCAGGTAACAGGTCAACTATGGCTGACGTTTATCCGCGTAAATTTTGTAAAAAAATAAATTATATCTTGCGTGGAAGAGATAATAAATTGTTGTACATAAAAATTATATCTTTTGTTACAAATCAAAAATCCAAAGTTATGTTTTTACTGTAAAATCCAAATAATTATGAGCAATGCACAATATATTTTTCCATTGATCGGCCAAAACTTAGTCGAACCACTTTGGTGTTCATAAAAGTCCATATAGGCAGCTTGGTTTCCATAATCCTGCAACCAAAACATTCAAAATATTATGTGAGAATTGACCAGTGACGAAGCTCGTATTTCGTACTAGCTGAAAGCCCGTCCTACGGTCGGGAAAACCATGAGGCTTATAGCATACTTAAATCAACTATCCACTCCCGATCCCTCTCCTACCAACAACCCCTTCCTCTCCCCTCCCGACCACTCCTCTCCCGATCCCTCCTTGTGCGAATTGACCAGTGGCGAAGACCGTATTTGGTATTCAGGTAGGTCCTGACCTCGTTGACGTCCAGCAGTAAATGCTCATAGTCTGCATTCGATTTAGATTTCAAAACTTGGCTATCAGTAGTCGATTCAGATAAATTGCCCTTGACTACAATTACTTCCGGGTCGTATTTATCCCTCAGTCTGTCACAGGCTTCCGAGTATCTCCACTGCGTGTTTCGAGGTAAACTGCCTAAGTTTGGACAAATTGCTGCCAGGAGTTGCTCGTCTTTTGTCTAAAAAATGAAGTCCTTTGTGAAGTTTCTTTTCTGTCAGTACACGTACAATAGGTCAGTTCTTACCAAAGTCCGTCGATAATAAGTTAAGGCTAGTGTAGTTTCCTCTTGATTTGATCGACCCTTGTAACGTTCTTCTGGATACTGGTTCGTCCAAAAACTGTGGTATAACTGCAGCTTCTTGAATCGGTGGTGGAATAGTAGTAGTCGATGCTGTGGTCGTTCTTCGTGTATGTGGAATCCATTTTGTGGTTGTCGTCGGCCTTTCTGTGGTTGTATCTTCAAAGTAAGGTTCAGGCTCTTCTATATACTGCGGTATAACGGCAGCCTCTTCAGGTTGAGGAGCTTCTGTCGTCGTTGTAGGCGTGGTTGTAGTTGTTTTACGTGTGCGCGGAAACCATTTGATTGTCGAGCTTGGTCTCTGGGTGGTTGTGGTTTCTTCATCTACCTGCTCGAAAAAAGGTTCTGGCTCAGGTTCTTGAAAAAATGGTGGTAGGGCCTCTGTCGTTGAGGGCGTAGTAGTCGTCGTCGATGGTGTAGTAGTCCTGCGCGTGTAAATAATAATTTTGCGAGTTGTTCCTTCTGTGGTTGTTGTTGTGGTTCGCCTGGTAGTGGTGGTTGGAGGAGTCGTGGTTGTTGTGGTCGTTTCGGGTTCTTCTTCAATTTCAATTAGCGGCGGTTGATAGATTGGAAATTCCGGCTCTTCTGGTGGTGGCATC
>VNWX01002492.1:0-12008 GCA_009869905.1 Ceratophysella communis | reverse complement strand
AAGGAATAACTCTTCTACAGTCTATCTAATGCATAGCTTATGGTAATAGTGGCTCTTCAACTTCTTCTGTACAATGGGATTGAGTGGGAGGGGTAAGTTGGCAAAGTTGGTAAAATGCCTCGAGCATCATTTCATTTGTCATGGAACATGGAATAACATGCAAAAAAATTTATATACAGATAAATAAGATATGCACTTCTACTCGGAGTAAGCCTTAAAATCCAGGTAATTAATTGCTGGGGATCACGACTATGGCTTAAATACGTAGCGTAGCCTTAGGATAATCTTTTATTTTCTGCTGTAAGAAGGCTTTAGCATTGCTTTGCTGAAAATTCTGCGACAATTCATCAGACGTCCAAATTTACCAGACAGTTTATACTGATGATTTTATGCCAGTATATGCAAACATGTCCGACCTTGTTAATTTCCTGACGAAAATGCATGCATTGGGCGGTATCTTGCTAACGCCACTCAAAATTGTCGCCGTCTGCCGAATGCCCGACGCCCAATTGTCTTCAGCAATTGAAACCCTATGTAAATTCCAGCTAGTTGAATCAACTATTGATTCACAGCATGGCATTTTTACAGACGTGAACTTTCAAGTTAATTTAATATTTAATGCAGCTCGCATATATTATATAATTTTAAATTCAATATAGTTCATCTCATAGGCTAATCAACGTGTCCCTGGTCTCTCCTATCACATTGTAACTTGTAACCTGGAATTCTGTATGTATTTGTTATGTTTTTATGCCAAATTCTAAAGTGGATGGAATGGATGTTTTTGCAACATTGAAGGTTGAAGTTGGAAAAATAACGATATGAAAAGAACACAATTCCTGTTTCTCTCCTAAAGCTCTACTGCAACATTATGTACTAGGTATTAGACGACTAGATCACCGACTGCATCCACTATTTATCTAGCGTATCTATCAGCACTTGAATGAGGCTTCGGCTTTTCCGTACTCGTCGACGACTCGCTATGTAGGTAATTGATGAAGAGTCGAGTGAGCCAATGCCATAAAATGCAAAAAATAAAATTTGCATTTTTTCCATGCGAATATCAGTCAATGCTAAACCACCTACATCTGTGGTGAAATGGGTTCATGTCCGTAGTAATTCACATTTTATGTTGGCATTGGTACAGAAAATAAAGTAAATAAAACTCAGGCTAAACTATCAATTTCCTCTTAACTTTAGGGAAAGGATAAACACTTTATTTTTAGTGTGATATGGAGTATCGGGTAATGGAGTATTTCCGTCCCAATTTCTGTGTTGATTAGATAAGTTTACACATAAACTGCTTACAAATAAGTGAGGTTATCGTTTCGTCTATAAGTTGAAAGCCTTTTGCTTGCATAGGCATCTTACCTAAGAAATTTATGTACCATTTTTGGTAAATACGCCGCATATCTATCAAAAGATCTTAATTACCTTGTCTGATCAACTTATAATTGTGACCGCTTTAATGCGATGACATCTGCTTTATAGGACAAAACTTGTATTTTAGTCTGTAAAAAACCAAAATTAAATGCTATCAAATCATCCGATGAATAAAACACCAGAAGGCCGGTTGTCAGGAATTAAGCAATTGTTTCGCTACCGAATTGCAAAAATTGCAAATACACCAACGCTGCTGCCAATTTTTATTCCCATCTAAACGCACGAGTGAGCACTTTAACACGCATACTGAATACTAATAGAAAAAGAATATTCCAGTGAAACTGGGAAGTACTAGAAGGAAGCTATCGGGATTATCTCAACTGTGCATCAGAATATTTTAATAAATATTAGACAGGCATTTCCCCTATCAAAACCTTCAAAACTTCAAAGTTAGAATTTATAAATATCAAATTGCGGGGTTATCTTCTGTTCAGTACAATTGGTATGTCATGACATGCCGTACAGAGCCAGTGACGCCTGTTCCATTCAACTCAACTTCAAAGGATTGAAATCGACTTTGAATTGAAAATTCAATGTTGAAATTGAAAGGAAATACGAAACGGGCGTGGAGAGCGTCCCTGAGTCACACGTCAAAATAATTATTATTGAATTTATAACGTCAATAACACGCAAGGAATCACTTTTAACTTCAAAATATCTGTGAGTAATTCTGAATTGCAATAACCAATATTTTTGCCCAAAGATTCTAGCGCATCACCGCTAAATATATCCTAATATAGCTTGTAGGCGAAAATCGGAAAATACTTTTATTATTTTCTTTAAAAACGCGATATTATAAAATTGATGTGGAAAAGGCATTTAAGCATTACTGTGAGAGCTAACAAGCTACATACTATGAACTATGATGCCTGCGGGGGATAATTTGCCTCCAGAAGATGCAGCCAGAAGCAACATAATTTGTCCAAGCTCCAACCAATGCATGTATGAAAACTCTGATACATAAAAAATCTGAAATGGAATTCGTGTCGCTTTTTTATAAGTGAAACCTGAGACTGACAAGACAGATGTCTGTGGAATCTACAGCTAAAAGCGAAATGAATAAAATCCAAGTCTGCAAAAGTACAATAGGAAGTTTTAACAAAACTTGGCGTGCTTTGAAGCTGAGTTGATTGCAATGGAACACCATCTATCTCTGCGTTTGCAAAAAATCTTGGATTTGACAATTGGCATGCTGAATGCTGCATCGTAACGCTTTAGAAGACTAGGCTTCTGATTTGTCTGGGCTGAGCCTAATTATGGCCACGTCAGCCATAGAGTTTCTAAAGATACAGCATTTGGTTTAACACATGATTTGATTTACATATACTAGATTTCCCGATTTTTTTTAAAATTCAGAAATTTGAATGATGAAATCGGTAAGTATCAAAAATTCGGTTTTAAATATTACTTTTTCACCACAAAGAGATGTTTACAGGTTGCAAGCCAAAGAAAGTCACTCACATTGTCACATTTCTGTAAAGCCGGCATCCTTTCTGCTTATCAAAATTTCCCCATTATCTACTGATTTATTTATAAATACTTAAATGGTTAAAGTTCACACGTCGGCGTGCATATTTACACACTTTAACTCATCTCTCGAGCCAATTCGCTAAAAGGTTATTTTTTAATCTTTTTATCGACCATCCTTTCCGCACATGCAAAAATTATACAGACTCATTCAATCAATACAATTCCAGTTATAGCGAAATAAAATCAATAGTAGGTAAGCTATATTTGCTTATGAAACAGAAAAGTTTTTCTATATCGATTCCGACGCATTATATCGATTATAATCCTTATCCGTATCTTTATTGGAAATTCGCCATTCAGCAGCGAAATATTAATAAATACTACAGAATAGAAGTCATTGTCCTCTTAAAAGTTTAATAATTTGGGAAAAATCCATTTGCCTGAGTTTCAAGTGTAATTGCGTGATTCCAGCTATCATTCATATATAACGCAACGTGTAACCTTGAAAGTTCCCTGAACTTGTGGTGAATTATTGAGTTTGAGAGTCGTAATAAAACTAAATAATATACCGTGCAAAAACCTAGAGTGCCACTATAAAGCTTCAAGTTTATAGCGTACCAGATAGGTATAGAATTTGGACAAAGTCCGTAGCGCAAAGTAATTACCCTTATATGTATGTGCATGTACCCCAGCACCAAATATATATTTAACGACTTTGAGGTACCTATGAATTATGAATGAAAAAAAAACGGAACTGAACGTTGGAAAGATGATCGTATAACAGGTACCTGGATGATTCAGAGACAATTATAATTTTAGTTCCTAAGGTACAACGCACGCATAGGCGTAGGGCAAGGTAAACGAACCGAAGCGAAGTACCTAGCGAAAGTACTCATAAAAAGTAAACACTAATACGTTTTGGAAATTCCAAAACCGGATTCATTGTTTTTTTCTATTACAAATTTCCGTTTTAAAGAAAGTCAACGAATAAATTTTTCTTTCAATTAATTAGTTCAAATGGTCACGATTTGCGATGCATTCACCATTTTTTTAAAACGTTTGTAATCGTTGCCAAAATATTTTACCAGATAGTGCATAAGTGTTTCAACCAGCTCGATTGGGCAGCCCTCTGTGCTTCAGTTTTAGAAAAGCAGAGTTATCAAAACAGAGCAAAGTTCAGATCTTTGCAAATCTTCCGTCAAGACAGACAGATTCAGAATTGGAACTGGAACTAGAAGAGATTGCAAAAAAATTATTACTACGCGGAACAGTTGAAGCAAGCAGAGCTATCAAATAAGTTATGTACGTACTACTATTTGACCCAAAGGTCGGATGTTGTAATCATATCGACTGACCCATAAGTTGACCTAGACTCTGACTCATCATATAACTATGCGCCCTTTACTCTCAAGGTCACATAAATTCACAATAAGGAAGTATTTATCGTTGTCGTATGGTTCAGGTCTGCATGAATTGCATGGATAAGATCGACACTAAAGATTAAACCCAATAGAAATTGGCACTTAATAAATCTCAATACATACTTTGTAATTTTATTGCATCGGTGGAAAGGTCACGGGGCATTTTAATTTTTTTTTAAAACAAAACATACCTGCAACTTTCTTGGACATCTTAGCCTCCGACGCCGAAATTTCAAACTCAATTCCTTCGAACCACTGCGAGAAGCTATGGTTGATATCCTGAAGCATTAAATTTCGGTTAGCCGGTGGTTGAAACTCAGATATTTCCGCACCACTATACCCCACATTGTTATTATTATTGTACCCATTGTAGTTGTAATTAGTATTGCTGTTATATGGGGTAGCAGGGTAGTTCGGTTGATTCGGAAATTGATAACTTGTTGAAAACGACATTGTTTAAAATCTGAAATACACCCGGAAGCGAACGAGAACTGGGCTAAGTTGAGATAATTATTGATAGATACTGATCAAATCAAAATCAGAACACCAACGGCTTACGGCTTGAGCTTTTATAGGTACAACGAGCACGGAATTGATGCATGTGTTTCTATTGTTTCTTCTTAAATCTGGAATTAATTAACGAACGGTCTGGCAGTGGTCACAAAAAATCACAGGTGTGTGGCGTGTATCTTTCCTTTGTCTTATTGTCACTATTAGAATAAAATCTGGTGTGATCTAAACTATTTTCTATAACTTTGGCACCCAGAGTCTCGTCTGTCTCAGTCCGTGAGGAAATTGCTAATGAAGGACGTATTGACAGGCTAAATTAAACTCCGGACTGATTTTCTAGGTCTCGGCGTGGAAGAGGACATAGGAGACGTACCTATGTCAGATCACAGAGTCCTATTACGTAAACTAAACACAGATTCTCAATCTTTGTAGCAATTACTAAAACTCCATATCATGTGGCTTGACTTTCAGACTCGGGTAAAAGACGCGGAGTGAAGCACATTTTGATATAAATAATTGTTCCTATATCAGCCTGAGTGACTCGTTATTGGCGAATTGTCAAGCTTTGGATTTTTTATGCTAATGCGTTAACCGTATTAACGAACGCATAGGAGACACGTAGACATCAGACAGTGTTTATGGGATTTAGATGACATTTATAAACAATAATATGTGACATAACGATGTACTCGAGTTGACAGATGCACGGACGTGTACGTCAAAATTAGTTCGGCAGGTCTGTACCGAGAATTTTACTGTCGTGATTAGCTATAAACTGTATTTAGGCTTGCAGTTAAAGGCATTATTAATTACTGTCGTAAAACAAGATTTAAATGCAGCTAGGCGTCGAGCTAATGCAATAGAATGCAAATGAAACAGATTAGCAGCTCCAATTCGTTTGACTTACGGTTGAATTTTGGTAATTTGTGTATAGTCTTATACGTGTCACGAAATCATTTAATTAGTAATTTTAAAGTGTCGCTCGAAATCGAACTACGAGCAAGATTAACCTCAACCTTTAATAAAACGTGGAAATCTAGCTCTACGGTATTTCACACGCTTAAAATGCTTATGGGTGTTTTTACCGGAAATATGCGTAGAAGCTACATTTTAGCTAATACTTACTGGTAAAATTTTAAAAATGCTGTTTCACTGATTCATGTTAATTGTTACAGAATATGCAACTGCGTGACAAATCAATGCTAAAATTGCTAAGCTCAGGTATAATTTGTTTGGCATCTACAGAGTATAATGATCATGTTTCCCACGCCGTGGTTTGGCCAGCTAGAATCCTGGTATTTACTCCGGATAAAATAAAAATGTAATCCTAATATAAACCATGATATCATGGAGTATCATGTTCGGCTTGCTTGGTATGAAATTTCTGTTGTTTATTATAGGTTCCTATTGTAATTTGCTTACATTCGCACTACTGAACTTGAAATACATAAATCGGCAAAAAATCAAAGCCTGGTCTGTGTGAGGTATATTTGATCTTAACATTGAATGATTGAATTTGACAAATTATCAACAAAAAATCTGGAGTTCATAGTAAAGAATATGGCTTGTTCTTTGTTCCATTTATTTAATATAAAATCTGGTGTTCAGCAGCGTAGCTATATTCATGTAGAAAAATTACCAAGAATTGTAAACAAACATTAAATAGGCTGAGCATATACTGCTGCAAAATATGTAAAATTTGACTAAACATTATGAAATTCAGCAAAAAATTGGTTTTCATAGGTTACATTCGAAAACCTACAATGTACAAGGGCCGGTATGCTGAGCTAAAGCCGTTATAAATCACTATCCCGTAAAGGACCCTTTTCGTATAAAAAGTATGGAAATATAAAGCTATTTACTTAATTTTTGAGCTTATTTAAATCTAAGCTGAATTAACGTAGCATATTCACTAAACGTAATTTAAATCAGAATGTCATGTTTCAGGCAGTAAGTCCGTTTAAACCATAGTTTTTACACAAGTACGTTAGTAAGCTTAAATGACTTGTGAAAGTTGTAAAATAATGGTCTTCCGAAATTGATGTTAAGGGTCCCATATTTTCAACGTTTCTGCAGATTTATTATGCTAATAATATTTTGTTAGGAGGGCGTGTGCCTATTTTAAGACTGTCGATGCCAAATATCGAAGCATCCAGCGTATACCAGTTACCAGTACTTAATGCTTATCAAAATTCAAGTTAGCTTTGCAGAATACTACAACCTAATTATATCCGCAAGTTTAATCAGCATATAGAGGATACAAACCTGACCTAATTCGATGTAATTTCAATTTTAAACTATCAGTGTCAGTCCTTATGCTGTACAGACAACATAACCACACATGATACATAGTTAGTTAGTTACAATTTACTGGGTTGGTATTTTGCATAACGTACAAGCTAGAAACTCTATAACCTTTGCGGTAGTTACTCGCTACTGGCTATGGCTATATACAGTCCAAAACCGCGTGTTAAACTAGATTAATCTAGGCCAAATTAGTGTGCGTATATGAAGTCAAGTCCAGCGATCAACGCCCGCCAGAATGGGGTTAATTCAGTTCATCAACGAATAATTTTTTGTATTTCAAATTTTGTGTGTACGCTAATTCGTACTATCGATGCCCTGTGGAAATTCTAGTACATATATACCGGCATTTAGAATTGACATTTCTATATGTACCATGTATCACGCATTGCCGACCCCAATGCGAACCACGTGAAATTTAATAATACTATAACTTTCGATTTTAACGTTTGCAAAAAAGGAGACTCGACACCGTAACGGTACCGGCATGACAGCTTGGTTCATACTCATAATGAGACGAATGTAAGACAACTAATCTTATTTGCATAAGTTTTCAGTTTCAGAAGGTAAATGTGATTAGGCCATCCATGAGTGCCACGACAATCATTGAGATGTATTCTCATGAATAAAAATCAGCAAACGTACCTGCTCTGTTGAGTTAAGATATCACTAACGTACTTAAGATTAGTCAGGGTTCGGTTGTACACACATGAGTAAAATCAGCCGCATGACACTTGCAATGATAATGCCTTGTTTGACGTTAGCAAAACGAAAATGAGCTCACAGAAATATCTTAATAACGCGACCAAAGGTATCGGGTCACCAATCAGTTATTTAGGTCGGAATTTCCGCTAGGTACGAGCCAACTTGCCACTGTCACCAGTCATCCAATTTTGTAATATTTATTTCAGGTGGAATACATGATTTTCAACAGCAAATATCACCGGTTGCCGGTTTAGGAAACAGGGTAGAAAATTAACAGCATTAAAATGACTGATCATTGCAGAAATTTCGCCGAATCACAAAATAACAATTAAAAATAAGACTAATTTATGGAAATCAATGCCTAATTTTAAATTCATCATGACGTCAAGATTACGTAGTCCATTCCGATAGTTCTGATTGCCTCGACTTTGCTCGAATGCCAGGACCATGACTTTTGCATCTTAAATTTTATTATTTATCTCATCAATGGACGGTATTATCCATCGAAGTAATGCTGATATGTCAATATGCTTTGAAACTATACTAAGACATATAAAAATTTTAACTAAGAATTTGATTTTTTAGGCTTACTTGAATCAGAGTAATCCTCCATAGCGTCGTCCATTTTTGTTATTTCCAGTTTTATAAAAATTTTGACGATTCTGAAAGTTCAATTTCCACTAAAATTTGGTTAGTTACAATTACAAATTTTAACCAAAACAAATTGTCCCAGTTCTAATCTGAAATTTTAAATTCTTAATACTGTAAAAATTTAACGGCTGCACCTAATTTGGCACTATTAGGCCGCCACAAGTCACTACCAAACTGCGTGTAGAACAGTTTTTCAGCAGTAGTACACGCTATCACTACGTAGAATGTTGAATGTATTATTTTGCTTCGTTTTTGCGGTTAGCCTTTATCAATTTGTCAACTCAGGAAGAATTATCTTAGTTTCTTGTGTCTACTCACAATTTAATATTTACTCCTAAATCCATTATAAATTGTACAACACTCCAAGGTTCCAGTAGACAGTGAGACGCATACACAATGCCTCTAAAACGCTATCAATTCATAAGGGGTCATCGGCTCAAAATAATCAAACAATGCTAGCTCTGAATTAGCACGTTTTACCATGTCTAGGTCATGTTAGTTAGCTGCATGCGTAAAATAAAATGTCACTTGTCACACTGCACGGGTACGTGATGAATCAAAGTAAACAAGTCACACTTTCAATTTTAATTGTAAATCAACGATTGAATGAGCAATGAGCACGAGGGGTAATTAAATTAGCACAATAAATATCGAATGTCGAAATCAAAAGTAACTTTCAGTTTTATTTCCGCATGCCTGTCTGTAGCACCAATTATAGAATTAGAACTGGGTCGGGTAAAAGGTAACTGGTAATTTGACCCTTGCCTTCTACTTGTTGTTATTAGATTCACTGTTACCTTATCTCCCTTCAAAAGGATCGTATTTCCAATTTATCGAGATTGATAAGTCTTCAAAGTCAAGTTTAGGTATAATATTACTGTAAGCGTCTAAAATGGTCTAACGAGCTGACTGGAATCTAATACCCCCTCAAGCTTGTAATACCATAACAGAACGGCGTTGAACTTAAAAACCCACAATTCACTAATTGTTTGAATTTCTAATGCTGCTTAACAATTCCAAACAAACAACAATAACAGTTCAGTGTTCACACAGCTGCGTAGACCCAGGGTTTTATATCTATGCTCCGAAAAAAGTAGCACAATCCGAAAAAATTGATTTTCTCATTTCTACACGGTGTGCGCGGTGTTGACGACACTACAGATAGGACCCCCGTACAAAATTACATGGGCAGGGTTCCTGCGTGTCTTCTTGGGTCTCGGATCTTTCGGGAGTCTGTTCTATAGTACTACTGTCAAGTCAAGAATGATTTTGCGCGTATTAAAAAAAATTTTGAAAAAGGGTACAGGTGAGAAGTTCTCACTTCTTTAAGGGATGTTATTAAGGTATGGAAAAGGCTTGAATTTCAACTAAAGTGAATGGTTTTTTTTGTATTTTGTTCATCATCATGTTGTATAGAAAAGAAAAGTATGTGGATATGTATGTACATAGAATAGCATTTGGTTGGTAAATGGGGTTTCATTGCGTTTAGTTTGGTATAGTTGAAGATGATCATAAGGGAAAAAGAGGGTCATTGCCTCATTTGCCCGAGCTGCTGCTGTTGGGGGCCAATGCACGGGGAAACTCTTGGGGCTTGATGGGAACCAAACCGAGGTTTGGGATCGTTCTGTGCTTTTTTTTTGTTTTGCGGCAGAGAGCTAGGCGTAAAAGTCTTGGTAGCCAAAGGGTTCGAGCTGCCTCCGCCTCTCAAGCGTCATCTCACCAAATCTCTGTCAGCAACAATTTTCATATGTTACAGATCTGCTGACGCTGAGAAAAAGCTGCTAGTTTGCATCAACAGAGCTTCGAAGTCTCCGTTTTTCAAATGAAGCAAATTTGTTCGGCGTCATTGCTCATACCAGTTTATTTGACTAACTTTTGATTGATTCAAATTTTTTATTTGAATTTTTCATTTGAAGGTATGCTTAGATCTTTCCGGAATTCTCGGGAAATTCTCAATTTTCGGAATGAGATGAGAACTGTGCAAATTTGTTCGATCAGCGATAAGTTGGGCTACGGTGACATTATAGCGGATGCTGCGAACAAATCGGCCTGTTGCTTTTCTAAAATTCATATCTCATTTCTTCCGAGCCATTCGAACCACAACGACTGATTCAAACGTGTTTCATTTTACGAAACTTGGGTACTGATGGTTGTCAAATTTTTCAAGCAATTTGAATTTCGCCACTTAAGTCGGTACAAATTTGTTTTCTAAGATGACAGAAAGTCGGAACGAGAATTTGATTTAGAATGAGATTGCTGCGTTTGCCTTGTGCTTTGTATTGCCATGTCCCTAATTCTATATTTTTCGAGCCCAAGAGGACACGCATCGAGGATACGGTCGCAGATTTCTCAAAATTGTAATCTGTAAACCGCAAGGTCAGCTTAAACTATGTGTATTCGGTGTTTACAATATACTTCTACTTCTGAAGTTCAGAATTTGAACTACAGATATGGCTCGTTTCAGTCGATTGAAACCGTATGAATTGCCAAATCCGGTAACACTACTGGCCGAATATAAGAGTGGTTTCAATTTCAACTAAATTTTAGATGGATCAGAAAATGCGAAAGATACAAAACGATGATACAAACATGTTTTCAACAGTATTTCCACGACTCTAACATAAAATACAAAATATAAATGGATTGGATGAGGTTGATGGGCAAGCTAATAAGTGGGCAACAAAAGATACAAACTGAACACAGAACAGACACCAGCTTTTGAGGTTTCAAGCACAGCAATAGCAACGTGGTATTTCAAGCAAAAAATATCCCAACTTTGTTTTGTATTTTGTATGAGCTCCGGTAAAAAACCCGAACTTGAACAATTAGCATTCTTTCTTCCAGATTTTTGTTACCTGTCTACAAACCTATCCGATTTACCACACAACAGGTGGAAATGCAATAATCTCTCTGAAATAAAATCTGGCTACCATGATCATGATATTTACAAAATTGTAGAAATGGTACTTCTCTGTGTTTTTTTCTGTCTATGAAATGCATTTCAAGGATTTTTTTAGCCGAAATAATTTCAATTTTAGTAAAGTTGACCCTGGAATAATAAATATTATGGCTTTTGATGGACATTTTCATAAGTGCTCAATACTTAGTAATAATTTACCTATATTTTCCAGTTGAAAAATGAAACAGTAACAAACACCAGTTAAAAGTTTCAACGCTTTACACAGCGGCTTTATTTTAAAATAAAGATAACACATCAATTAATACATAAAATAGTAAATTTATTACTAACACGTATATCACCGATGGGAGAGATCAAATATAACTAAAGAATCTAAATAACACGCTACTACATATTTAGCATAACAAGTCATTAGTATTAAGAAATCGGAATGAATTTTGGGGTATATTTCTATAGCATTTACACTTTAAAATTTGATTCAAGAATAGAACTGGGAAGTACAAACAGAGGTTATGTCATTGGTAAGCAAAAAATACTTAGCCGGTCAATACAATAAATGCTAAAGTTAACAGTAATTGCCGATT
>VNWX01002491.1:0-12015 GCA_009869905.1 Ceratophysella communis | reverse complement strand
AATTGACCCAGTCTCCTTCTGACGCACGTCAAGTGAGAAGTACGAATTATTTAATTTCCGAAAAAGGAAGAGAGCAAATCACACGGTAGGTCTCCGAGGCCCACTATGAGCCTCACGTTCGCTATTGAATCATGCTGAAGGCATGGCGTCCAAAAACAAAGTGTCATTTTTCTCTTCCACTCCTTAAATTTGTCAGTTTGGCTCTAATTCGTCTTATGTCACTTTTACCGCTGCTGGGAATCGAGGGAGGAAGCTTGCTTGCAGAGCCCTACAATTATGCAAAATGCAAATCAAGTTTACTCGTTGCATTTGGTTGGTATTGCTTTTACCTAAGATCAAGATCTTGTTAAGGAGATCGTTGCATCAAGACTGAATCAGTATCAGTGGCAGTGCTATAATTCCATTGTTGTTGTTGTCCATGTTTTAATTGCAGCACGAGTTCAAATAATATAATATTTCGAACCTAGCTAAAATTTCGGCCCTGATGCGCCAAGAAATTTTCACCTGAACAGCATCATTGGATTTCAATAATAAAATTAAAACACTGACATGAGGTTTCAAATTTTAAGGCCTCGTCTTGTGTCCAACCCTAATTACGTTAACTTCAAATATACAGGCTATCCCAAATCCCGGAATAAATAATTCAAAGAAGTAAAGTTTTACGGACTTAGAGTTAAAAAATTCGCAAATTATATGATTTTGAAACTTTTCCTTTGACAGATTTTGGAATAAGATAGTCGTTAGACTCAAATTCATAGCTACCTCTATTTAAATTTTAATATTTTGTTGAGCATCTCGGGCTTGGTGTCTTGTTCCTTCGCATGGTCAGACTAAACGCCACCCCGCCACTGAGCTCAGGTGTGCAAGCAAAGTGTTTGTATTTTGTGTGAAAGACCTAGGCTCAGAATGGAAATGAATAATTGAGAGGCAAAGAAATGAATGAATGACTGAAACAAAGCGACTTGTAATTGTATTAGCCTCTCTCTATAACTCTCCAGTTTATATGTTTCTTTTAGTTGTAGGCGATAAATGCAGATTTTAAATGTCTGTAGCCCGTAACTAAATCCCTTTTGGACAAACCGGTTCCTTTGACGAATTAGCGACTTGTAATGCAATACCACTCTCTTCTCAGGTGAAATTGAATGAGAACAAGTTCAATAATCATGTATTCACATCTAATTTTTTTTATAGTGTTGAACTCTGTCAAGTGGGATCTAACTTGCAATGTATTTACACAAACTATCTCTGCGTTTGACCGATTTTGCCCGGTTCAGGGCAGGTTTGTTTGACTTGTTTAAATTTTACACGAATTATTTTTAAAAAATTCATGAAAAATCATAGCTTAAAACAATTTAAATAATATTTCGGTCAATTTGGATAGCCAGTCCTAAAAGCAGCACACAGCGTCAAGCCAATCAATCATTTCTGATAAGTACCAATTAAATTCCAATAAACATTTCATGCATCTGCCCTAAAAGTGAGGCGTAATTTGTCGGCAATATTGCATGCATCATGCATCCCAATTAACCATACCAGGCAATTTTATGCAATATTGAAAACTGTTCCGCTCATTATGCTTGGTTTGTGCATTATGAGCGTGGGTTTATAAGCTGAAGCTGTAAGCCCTGAAACAATTTTACAAAAATCGATGTAAATAATTTACAGCCTCTAAATATTCTAAAATGCTAATGCCAATTATGTATTGAGATTGTGGGTGGATAGCGAATATATGGCACTATGTCACACGCCAGGATGTCTAATGAAGCCGAAATGACTAACAACTTCATAACAGGTATTCGTCAATGCTAATTTTGGGTAGGTACTAATTGTATTTAGAGGTTTCAAGCAAGTTGAAGTCATGCTTACAGAGGCAACTTACAAAATCAACATTCATATAACAATTTACAGGGTGCACTTAATGTTTGTGAGGATGATACGATCGAAAAATCAACGAAAACGGAGCTAAATTGTGATTCACTGTTTTAGCTCAGTTTTTCGAAACGTTTTTAATATGTATTACACGTTTGCGTTTTAAGATTAGTAAATTTTTGTTGGGTTTGATAAAACTAACACATTATGCAGGTGTTGGCATTTAGCATCATATTAAATTACGCAATTTCTTAATATTTAATATACCTTTGGATTTTTTAAAAAAGTTCTCATTGAATGAGTCGGAACGTAAGCCACGTGCTAATAATAAGGTCATGCTGTAAGCTTACACAGATGAGATGAGACCTGACACTTGAACTATTAAAACGCGTTGACGTAAAGTAGAGCTTGAATCGATCGTTAATAAAGTAAACTCGTGCCAATGTCTATTTTATATGAAAATGTTGATTCGCCTCAAGACGTTGTAAGTATTCAGGTTGCCCCAGGTACACTTAAGCCTCACTGGAATTTAACAACCTTGCATTAAATTGAATTGAAACTGAAGCCACTCGGCGGGTTCAGAGGCCTTTGTTATCTTTGGCAGAGATCGAAACGCCATGTTCCATGTAAGGGAAGATCTCCATGTAAGGGAAGATCAAAGGACTTTATCTTCTCATCCCTTCTCAGTTTCACACTTGACGAAACAAAAGATTCTCCTATTTGGTCGATTCAACATCTTTTACTTGTGTATATATTTTTATTGACAATTAAAAACCCACACAGTCCTTTCCATATTAGATTGAATAGCATATAGTCTTACACGCGTCGTTCAGAAATGCCCCAAAGTTTATTCTGGTTGGGTTTGGTAATTAATGTGTATCGGGCTACTTGGTTAGAGATGACCAGCAAAAGAGGAGGCGGGTTCAGAGCCAGTTAATCAGTCTCATATGCTTATCGTTGCTTATATTGAATAATAGAATAGAAATGAGCCTACACCCTTCAGGTCTCCGCCCAGCCTCTAATGATTATGAAAATACGAAAAAGAAGACTTGAAACAATGGAACGATGAAATAATAGAGTAACCCCGTCCGCCTCGTTTATCTGATTCCTACCGTTTATTCCCATCTTGAGAAAGACTTACAAAAAATCAAAATGTTAGCTCAGTGGCGATTCGCATTTTCAGTACCAGAACAGAAAATGACTTGTAAAAATCCATGAGACGCACGCTTATTATTACCAACTCTGCCTAACTTTAGTAATTAAAGCTCCTAAATCTTCATTAAAATTTTAAAGTTTTAAGATTGTTGCAGTATCGAAGGTAATAATGATGCTTTTACGTCATATTTGGTTTTCCTATAGCTTTGAGCAATAATAAATAAAAAGAATTGTCGATTAAATAAAGTTATGTCCGCGCATATTATATAAATCCAAGCCCTTTCCAGTCCTAAAATTGAAACTTTTAGCGACGATTAACACCTTTATAGAGATATAGGAACGATTAACCTCGCAATTACTGGAAATCAAAATTCGTTAGACCCGTCTCGGTTTTTTTTTATTAAATTTTCTAAATGCTTATTTTCTATTTGAAGTCAGGATGATGCAGAATTAATGTATCAAGTTAGCTGTGTTTTTTTTTTGCCTTTTTGTCATCTATATTATTCTGCGTAACAGGGATTTCGTGAGGTCGATTTTCTTTAACTGACCACAGTAATTCCTCGTATTTACTCGACACCTTGTATTTGAATTTACACTGTATGGTAATATCTACGTTTGATACGTTTTGAATGTACCTAACTATTTATGAAAAGCATATATTGTGCGATTCCATTTTGATCTTCTGATCTCAATGCAGTATATGTGTTTATGCGCCGCCACTGATCTAACCGTCTTACTCCCATGTAAATTGAGACGGTTGAAGCGAAGCCGGACTATTGCTAATAATTTTATTATTCCAGACGTCAAACCAACACCCCACACAGCAATTTGCTACCACACACTTCTGCTTCCCAGGGTGATTAAATTATCCAATTAAGAAATATGAATGAAAAAACTGTCCTCGTTCCCAGCCATCTTCCTCTACACTTGACTGCATAGATAAACAGAGGCAAGCATGCAAGTTGAACTCGTCGGTCAATGTAACCTAATCTGCATGCACACACTATTAATTTGATTAAGCATTTCATTCACACATCCAAATGTGAAAAATGACATGGACTTGTGCAAGTTTTGTTGAGGCTACTGATTCAGCATTTAACAAATTGTTGGTTATGAGCATACGTCAAGTCACAAGTGTAACACATAACGGCCAGCACGTCCACTCCGACTGAATATGTTTTCTGTGTACATAATTTCAGGGTAATTGTACATTGTATACGTAGCCAGAAATCCTGTGATTGATAGCAAGTGAGAGTAAGTTGAGAAACAATTAGCCCTTAATAATTGTGTTAATGTGTTGGAAAGAGAGTAAAGTCGTTGTCATAAATCCTTACTTTTCCCTAGGCATTCATTCTCGAAGACTGACGCGTCGTAACCAAGGTTGAATTTGAATTTACTCGGAATTTGAAATGTTGCACATTGCTAACTGCTACTGCTCTCTTAATCAAATAATGTGCAAAAGTACTTGAATTTCTCAAAGATTTTGAGTGAGAATTCGACACAGTTTCAGGCTGAAGGGTGTTTACATTGCAGTTCTTGAAAGTAATGGTTATGGCGTCCCTTGTAGATAACTATGTATTGCATTCCCTGGTGGCAATGTTGACTATTTCATAATTTGCCTAGAATGAAAGAAATTTTTGAATTCAGTAAATTAGCTATTGTTAATTGACCAATGCTAGGATTTGTGCTTCTCAGGGTTGAAAACTTGGCACTTGGTACCGCTGCAGCTTACACAAACTAAGATTTAATTGCACATATGCATTACCTTTAATTAGGCTGGTAGCTGGTACTCGTTAATTGTAGACAAAAGTCGCTTTTAATTTTTAGTGACAATTACTTACGGAGTTTCCTCATTACTAGGCACAACTCGAATTTGTCCCTAAACTCAAGGCTTTACCGGACCTATTGTCAAACAATTTAAGTCATTTCAATTCAGCTTCGATAATTTTAATTCAGGTTCTATTAGGCCAATACAAATCCCGGCTATGCATTTTACAAGCACGGCTAATGATGATTGAAAATTCTATACCAGTGGACATATGCCAAGTCTAATTTTTAATGTAAAATTCAAAAATGCTTCACTTGATTCAGTATATCGAATGAATGAATAACTTTATGAATACCTAGGCAAACAAGGGCGTGTTGAGCTCAAGGTGATTCTGTTAAGTTTAGCCCAGCGTCGTGTATTATTAACGTAAAACCGAAGTTTTTGCTACGACTAATTGAGACCTTACATATCGTAATAATTTAATAAATTTTGGTAGGTACCCTCTACTGATAAACTCCGTTCTCTTGGCTATATTTTGCAACAATATTCCAAATATTTAACAATTTTTCAACTAAATTGTCCTTCAACGCTTAACCTCCTGCCTCTGGCTGCTACTACATTTTTTCGTACTTCAATGAGATGCTTGCTGGCGTATTGGTATTTCTTCTGTTCAAGATCAAACTCGTGTAGTTGGTGCCGTATAATTTACAATACAATCACAGCTTGTTTTATTGCTGAAACGTGCATTATCAATTGTGTTCAACTATTTTTTTATTCCAATTTTCCCAAATAGGCAATGGTATGGTCAGACAGATAAGCTGTCTGTGAAGGATTTTGACGGAATCAGGAATCTTCCCTTAGGTGAAGTGAAATGTAATCCAATTGAACATTGAAATTGAGACAGACTTGGACTAAGCAGGTGCAGACAAAGAGCTTTTGGGCCTGATTACATGCAAATTAATGCAGTACTATGAACTGAAATTGAAAGGAGTGATCTGGGCTGAAGGAATGTCCTGTCTGTTTATGTTCTGTGTTCATGTCCTCCCTTGTCCTTTGAACGGCTGAGAAGAATACATAATATGCAATGACAAAATAATTATTACGATACAAAATCGGGCTAGGCTATTGAGCTCATTTTGATTTGCATAAGAACGGTCATCCTGTGTTTTCTAAGATAGAAGTGACGCGACATTAGGTAACAATATCTTAAACTTTATCGAAAATTTTGAAAATTTCAATTTTGAATAACTAAGGGCTGGAACAACAGTGAATATGATTACCGGTTAAGAATTTAAATTAAGCTTTTCGGCAAATATTGCGCTTCGTTCTGTCAAAGAACAGGTATAAGACTCAAACTCAGTGAAGCGCTCTTAATTCGTATCAATATCATGTCCCCTGTCCATTGACAGCCCATGACGGTCACCTTCATTGAATGAGTGGCTGAGCAATGGACGATTATATTTTAATTAAAAAGTGAATCAAGAAACGGGTAATTGGGCAATGATGAACGTGAGGCCACTCCCTGACTGTCGCTTTTCTTTGAGTTCCAAATCCCTACGCACTCTTTGACTATGTTACAGTTTACTGAACTTCAACTTCAAATATTTAGGGCAGTTGACGCCTGGCACGTTTTCAGGGCTAGCAGCTGTGCTGTTATGTCTAATGTCAATCATGAGCACTTAAAGAGGTGGGTACTACAACCTGCAGGCACAACTGGGAAAACAAATTATTTCAATATTCTGCCTGGAGCCGCGGCACCCTTATATAATACCATAAGTGTTCTGACTTATGCAAGGCGGAATATTTTCGAGAGATAAGATAATCTGACAGTTTGGTAACAGTTTTTGATTGACGCATGATAAATTATGGTATTAGAAGAAAGCATTGGCTGTAATAATATGCTTTCAAAAATACGTTTTCAAAACGGAACGTATTTACTTGTCTGTTCTTAGGCAAATTACGACTATTCTGAACTATTTGGATTCGAAATTTTGAAAAGTAACAAACAACCCTGTTAAAAAGTCCAATGATTCACTCATGTATATTTACTTTGCTAAAAATAAATATTTATAAATATTATACACCGATGAATTCGTATTCTGGATTTTCGTTTGCTTCTGTTGTCCGAATTTTTGTTAAAAATCCCAAATTTATTCAATTATTCCGGCTATTTGAATAGTTAAACATCATCAATTTAAAATCTAAATCGATAAACTGTAACTGTAACATACAGACCGCCACACATACATATGCTTTTTGTTGTAATTATAATTAAACTCTTTTTAATTTCATGCTTGGGAGTTGGATTACAAAGTCTGTGTGTGTTCGTTCACTAGAGTTTAATGGCGTGGATGAAGCAATTGAATGAGAACTGAAATCTATCTCTGTGGACTACCTTGAAATGCTTCTTTCTTTTCACGATTGAAATCTGTATGATATATCATTTCTGACTCTGAAAAGGCAGGGAATGAACGATTACAAACGCATTAAATCTCTGAAATGAAATCTCAACTCTAACAATTAAGAACGATTTTTTTTCTGGCAAAACCTTTATTATTATTAATATTTTGAGGACTTCTCTTACCAAAAAGATGAATTATGGACTTGTAGTATTCCACGACGCAACTAGTACAACATACAACCTTCCCACTTCTGCATAAGAAACCATTAATATTAAAGGACTCACCTTAAAACTATTATTGCTAGAATTCTTTACAAATATTGCTTACTTGGGTCTCTCTAGGTGGGTGGGTCATGAATAGAAACGAAGTTTCTATGACTTTTGAAACACGAGTATGAAAAACGAAATGGCTTTTTGCTTTTGCTCACCGTTACCACACGCAGAAGTTGCGAATTCCGGGATATAGTTTCAAAGGACATTCATAACAATGGCTATTAGATTAATGACAGTGAATTGACACAATGCAGAGGGTTTCAGGAATACAATGTTCGCTGAAATGCATAAATTATCTATTATACTTAAGATTTGTAGAGATTTTAGGGATTCTATGCAAGTACTCGGTGGTATTATGAAGTGAAGCATTTATCAAGGTTTATCCTTGGCAAATTTTCAATCACGCCCAGGCATTTCAGCGCTTGGAATATTGAGAGCATAAAAACAATACCTATCAAAAAAATGCAGCACTCAAAGTATCCTATAATTTGTAAAATTTAATTCGGCTCCTAAATTTAGCTTCCACCCGAGCCACGCTGATCAGAGAAAGTATGGCATCCTATGCTTTAAAATTTACGTCTATTTTTAGGGCTATAACCATAACAAATTTTTAAGCATCATTTGAATATGTTCACAAAATGTGAGCTTAATTTGGGAACTCCATATTGTTTGTACTACCAGAGTGAGCATTATAGATTTGCACATCAAAACAAATTTAGACGCTATATTACGTTTAAGCATGTCGTTCGTGTCGTAATAGACAAATAGTATGATTATGATTATACAGATCGCAAATCGCTGAAATAAGTGAGTCCTATCATAAATAGTTGCACTTTTCGATTATCTAAATCGCAGTTTACGAATAGAGACACGACAAATGACAACAGATTATTGCCGTATTTTGTCAACCCAGCATTACTGCGGTATAACATATAATATCGTGATGCAACATAATCTGTCAGATCATAAGAATAGGGTTTACATTGTTGATTGTTGTTACGATGTAGGGTTTTGATGAATGCGTACTAATTTTGTGTGACAAAATAGGACGCCTTGCTTTATCAACGAAAGTGTCATTTTCACTTTTAATGTAGTTTTAACAACTTTATTAGCTCAACTGGTAGTCCTTCTGTACACAGAGCTGTCAGGAATGAGAAGAAGAATATGATTTTAATAGCTGCTTTCTTACTGCAGCGTGGAGCTAGGCTAGAATTGGGAACATAGTAAATTACCATTACGTCATATGAAGAAGCGTTTTTGATACAGAATTCTGTATTCCGTACACTACTTGTAGCCAGTCCCACTCCTGATTACTATTTTTTTTTATTGTTGTTTTCTTCGAGTATTCAAGTCTGTTCAAGTGTCCTTACCTGTTTGCCTGTCATTGCGATAAGATAAGAGGAATGTATGGGGAAGAGTGTGGACAAGATTAATATACTTCTGCTTGTTTCTTGTCGTATTTGCATAACTCCTGCATTTTTACATAAATAGGGAATAGGCACAATAATTAGTTGTAGCATCTTCGATGAGGAAGCACGTGTATGTGCAATAACATCTTGAGATTCAGGTGTGCGCGAATTTTACCTTGTGAATGTTTTTTGAGAAAAGAACTATCTGAGCACCTCAGGTGCAATATTTGCATAACTCAAGATCAGTATAAATGGTATTTAATAGCTTTCGATTGTCATTTGATATAAATTTTGATCACGTTTCATTCAACCTGATCTTGAGAATGATTAGGATTTTCCTGATTCATTTAAGAGTATTCCGCATTTCTGTAATTAGGTTTTCATTGGATTTAAGCGGAAATTATTAGACGACTTCAAGCAAATATATTTAGTTGCGAAAAGATGCATTTAAAAAAATGATTTTCTACAAAATTTCATTGACGCCATTTTCTGTTCGATTTTTATCCTCTCCTCAAAAATATAAAAATTCCAAAATGAGGTCTCTCATTTAGAAAATGTGTTAGCTAAAAAATAAATAATAACTATGCCAAATTAAAACGAAACAAAATAATAAAATGCTAACTTAAATTTGCTAAGCTAGCAGTATTATATTTTGCAAATTCTTTTTCGTCAATTATCTTTGCTTAATCTATTGGCATTTGTTAACCTGGAGTTGGAGTTACAGAAAACGAGCCGTGCCTGACTTGCTTATGTTTGCATTATTCTCCTATTCAATCATTGAACCCAATTTATTGTCTGATAATTTGCTGTGTTAAGAATACAAACTACTCTCAATGTGTTCACTAATTGGTAAATGTCAAAGCGTTTAACATTGTATTGTCATAGTTAGCATTGCTCTTCTGTCGAGATTCACTTAAAAACCGACAATGATCTCGGAAATCGCGTTGCTTAATTGTCTCTTCTCCAGTTTTCAGCAGCTTTGACAATCAGGTTTGGACTATCGAACTAATCGCAAATCTCCATCTGAAAGTTTAGTGAATTAAATAGACAGATATGTCATCTAAAGATTGTAATTGGACAATAAATCTTTCAGCAATGCGACGCATTGAAAAGGTCAAATAAGTTTTATAGCAAACAATATATTTGATTATATATCCTGTTAGCTTAATAACAAATAACACTAAACATTTGGTAAATAGGCATAGTTCACTCATAGTTAAGTTACACAAATCGTACAAACAAATTATAGGGCTCGATAAGCTGTAGTAGGCTGAAAGTTGAAACTGCATGATCTACATGGTTAATAAATTGTACAGGTGCGTTTAGCCAAATACAATTTGAATTCAAAGTCAACTCCATTAAAACTCGTAAATACGTTAGCAAGTAATTCTTTTAGTATTCTATACGGCAAGTATTTTATGATGCTAATAGTAGCCATATAGTCGTTTGAATAAAAATATGGAGACCAACAATCATTGTAGCACTATTAAGCTTTCCAAAGGTACTAAAATTTACTGAAAGCGGTCGACAGGAGTTAATTGATTTCAGAATAATGCTTCGATGCATTCCGTGTTTAGAAATTGCAGCGATATTCTTTCGGGTTCGAAGCATTTTCTCAGACAGGCTCTCGAATTTTGTGCCATTCTTGTTAATCAAAATGAAAAGCGCTGCTCCAAATAGGCAGTAAATGGTGGCAAGACAAGAAAGTTCGACGGTCTCAACGCTGGCTTTTCGAATTAGGAAATAGCTGCCCACTGTACAAAACGTGAGTGACAAACCCATAGTGACGGAAAAGAAATCGGATGAGCTTGTGTGCAGCTGATAAAGAACAATCTGAAATTTTCGATAGTAATTTAGCCACGTACGGAAGCTCGAAGCAGTGTTTCCGAGTTGATTTCGGGTTTTCAGTTTGAAAAGCGATCTAGAAAAACCGATAATCATGCATTATGGATACCGATAGAAAAGCCTTAATGAAATAAAAATTTGTATTACAATTTATGCAATGCATTTGGTCCACGAATAAAAGTATCATCCACAAACGGGAAAGATGCTATAGATGCACATATTGCTCCGACATCTGATCCAACTTGCATTATCGCTAGAAAAATTATTTCTGAAGCAGAACCATGTACGAGAGTGCCGTCTTCCTGTGTCTGACATGTTTGAAGAACTGGCCCGAAAATATGCTGGTCGCAATGTGCAAGAAAATTTGACAGTGTGAGCAGAGGTATGGCGAAAATAACGAAGACTTGAGATTTCATTAGTTTTTCGAACCAGAGTTTGATATTTTTTTCCTTGCCGCTAGCCACGAATTCGTCGTCAAACATTTGATGAACTGAAATGCAGAGTTCATCGAAGCCATTTAAAAACTGAATCATATCATGACACTTCAAAATCGTGTTCGTATTCAAGATGGCGGAGACAGTGTGTCCCACCGTTGCCGCTGCCCTCATGATATGAATATTGTTTGACGGGTCGAAAGGAATGTACCAACCGAAATCTCGGATAAAACACACGATCAAAATTAGAGCCGTTAAGTAGTGCAAACCGACGGTCAGGAAATGACGGATTCGATGATAAACGGATGATTCATATACAACATGCTGCAAATTGAAATCAAAGCGAAATGGTGAAGTGCCACAGAGAAATGCTGCGTTCACGAATAAGTGTGCGGCACGTTGGGTCACGAAAACGTGCTTCCATTTTTCAAGTAGTGTTAGCTGCCCTGTCTTGGACTTTACCATTTTTGACAAAATACAAAATAATACTGCGCTGTATAACATAAACGTAGAGTGGTTTCCTATGAATTCAGTCCAAATATATTTAAGTAGATGTACATAATCGTATTTGAAGAGGTTCAACGTGGATAATATTTTCGATTCCTACTAGTCAAATCAAAGTAAACTTTAGTCAGACAAGTATTTATTTTTCACGCAAATCCCAACACAAATACAGTGTTCTTAAGTCCCGATTCCAAAAACGCCAGGGTTTATTGCTTCTTTCTGAAGATAATCTGTACCTATCTTGTTCTTGTTATGCAAGGTAATCGGTAATTTGATTATCTAAAGATAAGGTTATTACTGATTTGACTTCGAATTATATTTGTTTAAACAACACAAGCTTTTTATAAATATTCGTTA
>VNWX01002490.1:0-12016 GCA_009869905.1 Ceratophysella communis | reverse complement strand
TGATAATTTTTACTAGGTGCTTAGGTGGCTCTATTTTAAACGTTGAATAAAATATTCGGTGGCAATGTTAATTTAAAATCAATTGAATTCACATAATATTTCAAGTATAACTGATCAGTAACAAAATTTATTTTACTGAGTTCGATGCCCTAATATTCAATGCTAATAATTTAAACCTAAGTTTTACTGTTTCTTTTTGTGGAAAATTAGGTTTTTATAATTTTTCTAAATTTTTTTAAACAAATATTTGTTTTGAAACCGGAAATACGCATATTTGCAGCCTGAAAAACTGGGTTATAAAATGGTGTGAGCTACTACGCTTATCGGCCAATTAAATATTACATTTTTTCAATTAAAGAGCAAATCTGTGTCTTACCAGACCTTTCAGAAGTTGCACTAGTCAGGTCAAAATTCTGGTCAGATCAGGTTAACAGGCCTGAACTTAAACTGGAAACTTTTACTAGAATTTACCGAAGCCGGTTGGTCAGAAAATTTTCAGATAATTTCTAGTGCAACTGCTAGATGTTTGTCCATAGTGCTACCATTGTATTTAATAGAATAAACTTCTTACCTGAATTTTTAAATATTTCAAGGCATCTGTATTTTCGAATTATAAATTATAGTTTGATCTTAGGCCTGATAATTTGGTGGTTTCTATTCGTAAACATCACATTTTCAAACATTTCAGTATCTACGTGTCTGTAGGCTTATCTGCTTAGGACGCAGAAATTCGACTATTTGCAGACTATTTCGAAGTTGATGCTCATGCTCATCATCATCGTCTCCTCTGAAGTGTGAACATGCTCTATAGGGAACGGACACGGCTACTTTCTCGTTATGGCTGCTAAAAGCATGCTAATAATAGTCCTAATGGCTATAATTATGGAGTGGATGATTCAATTTATGTGTGTTCATATTAGGCAGATTTTCAAATGACCGTGAGCTCGCATAATCGGTCTCCATCTATGTACCAAGCCTCCGCTGCTCCGCTAGGACATTAGACTTAGGGTGAAGTCCGTAAACCATAAAGGTGTTGATGGAAGAAAAGCACGATAATTGCAGTCTTACTTCAGCCGACATTAGACAGCAGTTAGATTTAAGTTAGCTAGGTATGCACTATGCATGCAGTCAGTTACAGTAATGCCAGGCTTGACGTATCGTACATGTTACCGTAGGCGTGTGCCTAAAGGTATGACCGTTATCCAGCCTGCGACAACTTTTTAGGTACCTACTGTAAAGTACCGCCTCGCCATTTTGGCATAATTTCTCGATGACATTGCAGATTTCCGAAGCCTTCAAGGGCTTAATACTCACTTTGGATGATCGATGTTTAAATTCTCCTGCGTTTCCTTCACATTGAAACAGATGAGCTTGCTTTCTTGATTCTTGACCTGTCATGGCTTCAGTATATCTTTTTGTCAAATGACATGCAATGAAGATAAGATACAAAGTCTCGCCGTCAAAGCATTCAGTATATAACCTATCACCTAAATCCAAATAGAAGGATTGAGCAAATAAGGAAGCGAAAATTAGAGAATAGGACGAAAATGTGCTAACGGCAACAGCTCTATTGAAACTTGAGGTACTTGGCCTCAGCTGCGTTGCGTTGGTTTTGAACTCTGCTCTCCAAAAAAGACTTGTGCTGGATTAATCGTATAGAGTGTCCTGGATTTAATTAGCTTCGTTTTTCATCTCAACGCCCTCATTTGAAGCCTCAATCAACTTCAGGCTTGTTTATATGAGACACAGGAAGGGAAGAGAGAAGGTTCCTTACGTCGTCGTTCTCGTCTTTCGTTTCGTAAGATGTAAGACGCCGAGCGATTACAGTAAATTGACAGGAGAGCTTGTTACGCTGAATGGCAGCATCCTTTCCTCTCCAGAGAAACCTCTTACGGAAACAGGACCCATTTGATTATTTTGTCAGTGTGATGGGGGTTGTTGGGATTTTGGAAACTCGGCTGGTATAGATAAGCTCTGGCTCCAGGGCACGTCTACTTCAAGGCTTCTGATCTATGGAATCCGATTTATTAACTTAGTAATATAGGCCCGGAATTGGTTTGAAAGATAAAGTCATCATAAGTTACCTACAGAAGACGAAGAAAAAGGTTGCCTTACTGCTAACCCTGAATTTCAACGGAATTAAGAATCAAGCGGTTTACTTTGTGAGGCCGCTGCTACTGTCTTATTTAAGATCACAATTTTTATAACATTTGATATTCTAACGGAAACTTTGAACCTCAGTTAGAGCACTAGACGTAAGGCTTTTTTGACTTAGCAAATCAGTTGCTGGCTGTTATCCTTTAGAATTGGTACTACTAATAGGTGCTTAATTACTTTAAAATAATCTAATGTCATTGCGTGTGACACTGAATGATCTGTGTAATAAGTTGTTATAAATTGATATGAAATATTGAACCCTGTAATTTTTTACCAACGATTGATATGTATTTTCCTTGTCGTGAATTTCAGGTGCTGGTGAGTCGGGGAAAAGTACAATTGTGAAACAAATGCGAATTTTGCATGTGGACGGATTCGATGAGAAGTAAGTTTCTAATTCATTCATTCAAAACTAAACTCCAATGGTAGGCTGTAGCGATAGCTTTCACCGCTTTTCACTGTGCCTATCGCTAGTTACTGTGTTAGTGTGCCCTTGGCCTTTGACCTCACTTGACCTTGTGCTTTGGTTCGAGCAAGGTGTCTGCAGTGTTAATTTTAAAATGTTTACCTTTAAAAGTAACCACTCTTTTGCTAATTAATTTAATAGTAGATACTTTTGTGTGTTGTAAATGTACCGTTAGCCGTAACGATATTTTAATTTAGGTATCATAATGCTAATTTTCATCAGCTTAGCTTAACTAATAGTGAACAAAGTTGTTCTATTTTTGAGCCCACAAGCAAACGCCTGAGCTTTTGAAATTTCAAAACCCCATCAAAATCTACATATTTGGGCGATTACGGTGAATTAAAAAAGTAATTAAACTATTCCATGATTTAAAAAAAAACGTTTAAACCAGAATATCCTAGATCTTTGGTTGAGCTTAGCTATTGACTTTAATTTCTGCTGTATAAGAAATCATGAGCCTTTGTTTTGTCGCGTTTATTTTGACTAAAGGCTGTTAAAATTGGCGCTGAGCGTGAGTAAGTTGGAAGCTGAGTCTAATAAATCAATCAGAGTCGAGTCGTCGTGTGTTTGAGTGAGACTCCGGTCGAGTGGTGAGATTTTATAGCGTGGAAGACTCAGGCGAGAGCAGAAAGAAAATCCCCCAAGAAAATTCTTATGCAGACAGACAAAGGCGTAAGCGGAGAAGAAAAATGACTTGACTCGAGCTTTCTCTCCTTCACTCTTCCCATTATATCAATCTCATATCCGTCTTCCTTTTCCACTTTCATCCGACTTTCCTCTTTTCCCTTCACATCAAGCCCAACCAGCAGCAGCAGAGGCACAAGGGAAAAAATCCTAGTATGGAATATGAATATCGATTATCATCTTTCATTTTCTTTTCCCGCTTCTTCGCTCTGCCTTGGCTTTGGCAGCGAAAAAATGTGTGGCGGCAGCTGTAGACCAAAATATCCACGACAGAGTAAGCCGAAAGGTCCAGTGAACTTAAGTGAAAGCTACTGAAAGCACCGTTTTTCGGGCTTGCGGCCAAAAAAGGCATGTAAATTGAAAATACTATTAGCAACTTTCTTAATTTTTTTTCGAACTGATAGCATTTTTTAAATTTTCGAACCAAACTTGAATTTAATTCTTCTAAAAATAGTTGCAAATTAATTTTTCTAGACAATTTTTACGGTGTTTCCGGTAATTCACATAGCATTTTAAATAGATGACAAAGCGCTGAAATCCCAGCAAAGCTTCTATAAAACCCTTGTGGAACAATAACCCTATCATATTAAGATTGAGAATGAGACGAGGTTGATAGACCTTTCTATCCAACCTTCTGGCTCGGTTTTATTTGGTTTCATCTTTTTCTTCTGTTTATTATCCCGAGACCTAAAGCTCGGCCCAAGTTGACTTTGGGCTTGGCTTTGGCTTTGAGTTTTGGACAGCAGGTAGTAGAAAGGCTAAAAGACACTGATCTTGATCCTACCACAAGAGCATAGTAACAGCGAAGTCTACTATGCGCATACATAAATATTCCTGTAGCCTTGCCATGCCAGTGTCTGCATTATGTAAGCTACACATAACATAACCCATAACACATGTTGATGCATACAGGGCAAAGTTGTGTAAATATCGGTGGTGTGCTAAATAACTGGATTTTGTAGACACTTTACAGAGGTGAAGCAAGGTTATTTGAGAGGGTGTTTCTGACTTTCACCTGCTTTCACTTTTGCGTTTGTTGTGCAGAGCTGTAAATTTGATGCATGAGGTTTATTGTCTAACTAGCAGAGCTACTAATAATACCGGGTATTTTAAATAAGAACGAATTTGAGCTATTTCGTAAGCGTTCGTCGAACAGGTGTGCGCTAAGAGGAACCTCAATTTCGAGCTGTCCAAGATTAAGCCGGCATTTTGAAATTTTCAAGTTTTGAGTGAGTTTTCGGGTTCAGTCAGTCAATTCTCAAGTTTCTGAGATCGAATCTATGTAGGCCACGCACAACTCTGCGGTTGGGGCTGCTTTCACTTCTCAAGCCTTTTGGGCTTCCTAGAGCAGCAGCAGCATCTAAGGCAACCGCCGCTTTCACCGTACTCCTTTAAAACTTCGTTTCTAAATAACTCAAGCTCATGGCTCTTCTTTTCAACTTTCTACTCTAACTTTAAAACATTGTACTACATACTATACTTGTATCTAACTTTATTCTTTCAACGAAAAAAAGTTTACTGTCGCCTGCTTTCAATCCAAAACCACAAGCCAGTCAGTCCACAAGTAGTCTTCCTAATAATGTCGTTACATGTATTAACTCACGTGAGAGAGTCAAAATCGGATTTAAAATGAAAGCACTGGCCTCGGGTTATATTTGCAACTTCTCTGCAAAAGTTCTGTCTAGCTCTTTCATCTGGGTTTCTGAGCTCAGGTTGTCGAGCTATGGTTTTATATATTTAAATAGTTTAGGTCTAGATGGATAGGTATTAGGTATCAGATATCAAATAACGCTGCATGTGAGAGAAGTTTATTCACGAAAATTGGTCAGTTTAAATCTACGTCCAAAAACCAGTTGAGAATTCAAGGCAGTAGTGCCGGAAATTTGGTTAGCTGACAAGATGGCGTTATTTTCTATTTTAATTTCTATTGTGTTATAATAGTAGCTTATACAAATTGTTTTATTTTGCGAATGTGATCGTATACTAAAATCCGTGCAAATTTGAGTAAGGATTTACGGCCTGTAACGAAATTGTAACCGCATATGCAATTAGATAACACTTATTATTTAGACCAGCTTAATTTCATTGTAGCCAGTTGAGCTAAGGAGCTTATAGTTTGGGCTTAATCTGTCTGTAGTGGGTCTCGCAGAGAATATTCCATGCTCTTGTTCTCATTGTCAGTATCCTAGCGTTTAGTATTTAAAAGCATAGAAGTGCGAGTGTTAGGAATCGTGCTGAAATGTCCAGACGATCAGATTACGAATTTAGTCTATAGGGACATATGAGATGGAAGGGGTGGGAGTACTATTCTACTTTCATGCTCACTAATTCCATCCTTGTTCCAGGTTACTCACATTAGCTATTTGTCCAGCAAATCTACCGCACTTTTCACATGCTATGATATAGGCATGCTCGAAATTTCAATTGATGAACGAAAGCTCATTCGCGTTGCACACGTACGCTACGTTTGACGTTACGACTTATTTAAGTGAGTTTGTCCTGTTTTTAGCATTTGAATTACCAGGTTATCGTTGGTAGCAATAATACAGAATTTTCAGTCTAATTTTACGCTTGAAAATTGTGGTTTACTAATGCTGACAATGCGATTCCTGCTGTGTAATCAATGTTCAATGTTGCGTGCATGCATAGATGCATAACGGGATAGAATAAGAATCTGGAATATCAACCAAAATCTGTGTGTATATTTATTCCATTTAACTAATATTCTATTGCCATTATTTACAGTGAACGGAAACTAAAAATAGAAGATATCAAAAAGAATATTAGAGATGCAATATTGGTAAGTTCGAAATCTCGTCTTAAATATATCCGGATTATATAAAATATGCTTATGATTTATACACATAAACATATTAGAGTAAGCGTTGATAGAATAATCATTGATGGGTACTGGGAATGGGTAGGCAGGTGGTAGGCATTAAATTACATGGTATTACCATACTACTGTAGCTCTCAGCTGTGAATTGAAAGATTTCCTCAACATCACTGACTTTGGTTTTACGAGTTTTCCGGAGAAAATTTTTCTTTTCGACAAGTTGTACTTCTACACTCTAAAGTATGTTCAGCTCATCGAGTTTCTCAATTTTCAATGCTGTATATATGTTGGAGGCTGGACGACAAGACTTCAGGTTTTCCGGTAGTTTCCAAGTTAAGTTTGAGTTTGACTATTCAGTAGTGAAAGTGGAGAAAGCAGTTTGAAAAACCGGAGTGACACCTGAAATGTGTACTTTCAAACTCACAGGCAAACTCCATCTCCATCCTAAATCAACTAATTACTCAAGTTTTCCGCTACAGCGTTGTAAATACGTGTGTTAATGCGTAGGTACTTAAATAAAAGGGTTTGTATTCAATAGGAGCGACTATTTCGTATTTACATCGTATCAGGTAGGCCTATTTTATTCAATGCTGTATATATGTTGGAGGCTGGACGACAAGACTTCAGGTTTTCCGGTAGTTTCCAAGTTAAGTTTGAGTTTGACTATTCAGTAGTGAAAGTGGAGAAAGCAGTTTGACAAGCCGGAGTGACACCTGAAATGTGTACACTCAAACTCACAGGCAAACTCCATCTTCAACCTAAATCAACTAATTACTCAAGTTTTCCGCTACAACGTTAGTAAATACGTGTGTTAATGCGTAGGTACTTAAATAAAAGGGTTTGTATTCAATAGGAGCGACTATTTCGTATTTACATCGTATCAGGTAGGCCTATTTTACACGCAAGGATATTTAGCCTATTCAGGAAAGATTCAGATTGAATCCCATCTGTGCAAAGCTTTTGAATTTTACGTTACAGCTTCAGAGCTAACAGCATCTTGAAAATGTCCATCAAAATACACTTAAGATTATCATCATCTTCAGAACTTCACTGCACTTTCTAGCTTTTATTATTTAAGATTAGTACCGATAGATAGGCAGTTCTTAATAAAGAATATATGTCAGTTTCATCTTAAGTGCCTATAGGAATTAATCCTTTGATTTCTATCTCAAGCAAAGCCCTTGCCGTTACAGATTACACGTGGTTCAGGCCGTGCAGGAGGCTTAAGCTTAAATGACATTCAGCTATAGTAATGCAAAGGCCTACAGGGGTAGCGTCATCGCCCTAATTTCCAACAGACTTTGATCTTGTGCTCAAAGCCCAGTACTCAATTATTCATTGGTTTCCCCAGTTCCAGTAATTCGGATTAGGAACTAGGACGTAAAATAGATATAGAAATAGAAACACACTGAAGTTCATTTACAAGTTTCCAGAATAATACATAGAGGCAGAGAGTCACATTTCCGTCGTGCTCAGTAGGATCCTATGTATGAAAAACAAAAACACGCTTGAAATACAATCCGCGTGGAAATAAAAGAAGGTGAAAGCGTCGTTTACCACCACAATATTTACAGTAAAAATCCTACACAAGTTCTCCTAACGGATCAGGCAACGTAAAAAAACAGACAATTTAATGGGAAGGTACCGAACCCACTGAATTTTCCAAATTTTAATTTTACCTTTTAAAAAGCTGTGAAGCGTGTGCCTCTTATTTCATTTGTAGTAAGCGTGCCTGATGGTGGCGGTCGATTGGACTAAGCTGTTCATAGTGTATTCGTGTTGCCTAATGTTGAAATCGAGGGCTATGTCCTGTATGACCGTGAATTTAGTATTCAAGGAGAGTCGGGAGCTTTGGAACCTAGCCAGAATTGCAATTGTTTCCGAAAGCTCTCCTCTACTAGCATAATATTATTGAGGTCCTGTCTGTCTGTGTATTTAGTTATTTAGTATCCACTCCAAATAGCGATTCACGTTGAAGCGGACTGATCACTGATCTAAAGCTCGATTGACGGACTTCACGTAACACAGTGGAGCTATAGCATGCATCAGGTATTTCAATCGATGTCGTGTAAACGAAGGCTTCCTTTGAACATCCAAATTAGAGTTTAAATAAACACACTAAATGGCATGTCTGCCAAAACGTACGCAATACATTGATGTTGTTGATCTCGCTTAGATCTTGATTTTCAGAGCATAATAAAATGGTAGGCTGGTATTGTTTTGTGCAGCAAATTTGGCTATGGGGAAAATTTTGTTAGATCAAAGGCGGACTGGTCCGCAGTGCTCGTTTATGACAAGGTAGCCTTTTAATACATACGAAAGAGACTAGTCTCTGACCGACATGACGAAGTAGGAAATTAATTAATGGTTTGAGACTAATGAAAATGAAACCCTGTCCAAATATCTCAAGTCTTTCACTGAACTTACCACTCACTTTACTCTCTTCCTTTTTCCTACAGACAATTACGGGCGCCATGAGTACTTTGACTCCGCCAGTATCACTGGAGCGTTCGGAAANCTTCCTTTTTCCTACAGACAATTACGGGCGCCATGAGTACTTTGACTCCGCCAGTATCACTGGAGCGTTCGGAAAACCAATTTAGAGTGGATTATATTCAAGACGTAGCGTCCCAGCCTGATTTCGATTATCCTACCGTAAGTCCAAACTATTCTCAACTTTCTCTAGGCTATTTTCTCCGTGTGTGCGCTGCGCTAAGAAAGCAAAAGATTGCCGTTTTGCTTTCTCCTTTGGCAAAATTTTCACAAAGGCGATTAAAGGGTTGCATTGTGCTTGTCCTCCGTCTATAAATATGTGACAATTTCCATTTGAGACAGACTGATTACTAATTTGCATTACTTTTACAGGAGTTTTATGAACATACGGAATTATTATGGAAGGATCGAGGGGTTCAAACCTGCTTCGAAAGATCCAATGAATATCAACTAATAGACTGTGCAAAATAGTAAGTCTCAATTTTTATTATTTTAGTAAAATATGCAACCGTATTGTTTCACACCGAAGCTTGAAAGATTAAGTGCGCGATTTTCAGTCCAAATTAAAAAAAAACTCAGTTGAGTATACATATAAATGAACTACTTTTACCCATACTACTACTCGCTCTTTTGGTGGAAATCATGTTGAAATAGTTCCGTGTCTATGTGTTTATGCATGCAGAATAATATATGAATGCAGTAGCTATACTGTGTAACAGCTACGGTAGTCCATCTAGATATGCAAATAAGTTCATAGATTGTAAGGTATTAATTTTCAGAAATATTGCCATTTGCGTGTTTAGTTTCTGTTTTCAACTTTTGGTCCGAAAACCGAGAAGCCAAAACTAGTCGCCATTGCGGCTCGGTTGACAGTGGGTACAGTGCTAAATGTGTACTATCATTAAGGAATTCATTCTCAGGTGTAGGATTAGGGTTCTATATTTAGGTTAATTGCGCTTGGCGCCTCTGGAATACCAGATCAAATATATGTATATGGCACGAAGCTTAGAACAATTTAATAAATAAGAGATGCGTGCATATAACTTGCTGGAAACCTAATTTTGTGAATTGAGGTCAGACTGCAGATTGATTCAAAATTCGAATTGAAATCAGAGAAAATAAACGTGCATTTCCGTAACTGATATAGTTTTGTAGTAATTGAGCTACTTTCAAGCCTTTAGTTTGACACTACCAGATCGATATTGAGTGTAAAGAAACTAGGGAAGAACAGCAGAGCAGAAACCATGGAAAAGTTTTTTCCTGAACTGAAAATGAATGTTGACTCAATTCTGGTCATGTTTTTGGAAAAGGAAGCGATTTCGGAGTCTAATGAGCTCCAGTTTCCTCCATTCTATGTCTAAGTAGCTCGACTTTAATGTTAGCTTCAGTTCTAACTTCCACAGCTTCTCCACAACTTAAGTAAGTGCTTTCTCTCTGGCGGTAACTTTCACCCGACCAGATATCCGTCTATCACTGTATTGACAGCCGAGGAGAAAGCACGGTCGGGTTTAAGCAGCTACATAAAGTTCCGTAGACGTCGCCTTGATTGGAAGTTGATTGGCCTCAAAGGCAATGATTTTCGGCTACTTTTGATCGAAATATGCGCTTAACTTTGCAACTGTAGTGCCTGAATGTCTGTTTCTCGCCAGCCATACCTAGAAAACGTTTAAAATTACTTGAAATATTCTAATTCCTTATAGGCACAGTATGTAGCAGTAATGAGCATTTTGCTTACTCAAAATCATTGATTTTCGACAAGTTATATATAGGTATCTACTGTGGCTTATTGGCTTTCTCTTCAACCTGTTTGAGTGTGGCGTCTAGCAAGGATAAGGATACGTACCATTAACTTGAAGTTTGAAGTGTACTTATGACCTGTGTAGGCGTACATATTGCAAATTCCATTGTATCGCACCCAGCTCCTCAGGTCGTTATCCTTAGCTTGCTTGCATTTGCCTAAATTATTCATTGGTTTTTATTCTTTTGGGAAACACGGTTACGAAACAATAGATAAATTTTTGTGATGCATAATTTTTCTGTCGAAATAAATCTAGCCTGGTAATGCTGCTGTGTATATTTTTTCGAATTGGAGTCCTCTCCTCAGTAGTGAGCGTCATTCACTCTCCGTTAAGATTTACAATTTGTATAAAAATTGAGAATTTAATTGTGCATCTGCTCCTGAACGCACACATCCTAATTCGGTGTTTTACCTAATCGAAAATCTCTGAATTATTCCGGTGGTTACATAATTCATTAATACAGCCTAGACCTTAGCCAAGACCCACCGCTATTGAGTTCAATGTGGCCAGGCTACTGTCTCAGACCCCGAATCGGATACCCAGACTAGATATAAAATATGATATTCGAATTTGAGTTCCATTTCTCTATTGACTCATGGCATAGATTGAGCATAGACTATATCAAAAGCAGGCCAGGCCAGACAGCCGCCGAGTAGTGCGTGGAGCCATGAGATCCGCGCAGCAGTCGTGGAGTCGAGAAATAGGAAAAAGGAAGCCTATATGCATGGCCCAGGTATTGTCTCTGTAGTCGGTTCGGAGTTTTCGGGAATGATCCCAGTTCGCACGTTTGACCTCATTTCTCAGTTGTTGGTATACTTCTGACTCAATTCGGGCCCCTGCCTGCTGGGTTCTGAGCATGGGCTTCCACGACTCAATACAATTCCCACCCTGGGTTGTGGCTTTGGATTTTTTTCTTCTGTTTACTACCCATTTTTCTTCTTATCTCAAAAATAATACTTTCCCTACTGTGAGCAAAACGCTTTAGAATTTCAGGTCAGCAGCAGGAACATGCTTTCTCTCATGCAAGCATGTACCAATTCTGGGGCAGGTAGTTTATATGCCCTGCACCTCCAACACGGGGAAAGTAAATGGAAATGTGTCAGTTGTTTTAGGCGCACAGAAACTATCGTTTCAATGCAAAATAAAAGTTTGCGTTTGACAGCAACGCATTAGTCCTTTAAGTCTAGTAGTAAATGTTGTATTATATCCAAAAATAGAATGAATAGTAAATTAAGGTCAACCTATTTTTGCCTGGGTAACTGGGTACGAGGGGCGTGTGTCTTGGCTTATATATACGCATAAAACTGATTGGTCAATTAAAGTTACAAATGGGATAATAATGCAGAGAAACCATAGTAGCGCTCTAAAAATAGGTTTACTCCTACATACGACGTTTACGCACAACAGCGTTTACGCTACGTGATATAAAAAATTATTAGAAATCGTTGGATCTCTCAGGGCTTTTTAGATACCCTATTTCGATGCTGGTATATTTATCGCGCAGCTAGCATTCAAACTGAATTTTAGAAATTTTGAGAAATGCGAGGCGTAATTAAACGCATAATTTTAGTTCAAAGGCTG
>VNWX01002489.1:0-12017 GCA_009869905.1 Ceratophysella communis | reverse complement strand
GATTGCACGAGTAATGTCATTAACAAACATAGTAAACAGTAGGTTGCCGAGAGGTGAGCCTTGGGGTACACCACACGGGTCAGGAAAGTAGGCAGAATGAGAGCCATTGAGTGAAATTTTGAATACGCGACTATCCAGGTAGCTACGCATTAGCATTTTTTTATTCAGGACATTCATCTTTGCCTAATTTACATTTCTTTGGTAATTTTACGTTTTGCCTCGTTAATCGATTAAGTCTAAATACTTCTCAACCAAAGTCTTACCATGCGCATTTTGCGTAATTTGAATAATTTAGAAGTTCAAGATGCGCTCGACTTCCCCGCTATCCAAAACATGATCTGAGTGATAGTTCCATTCTTCGACCATTTGACGCTTGTGCTTGTAGATAATTTCGTTCGGCTTGTCAGGCAGACGAACTTCAGTCCAAGTATCAGTCTTGGTACGCGTCTTTGTACGAGCACCAACGGTGGAAGCTTCTTTTCCAGAATCAGTTCCACTTCCGGTTACAGTTTGAAATCCGTTTCGGGACTTTGGTCGCATCAAACGTCGAAGAAGTGGGTGCATGGTAGCTGCTTTGCGAAATCCATTGCCGGCACCACGGTGAATTCTGATATTGGGACCATTTTGGCTTCCGTAACCATGGCCACCTGCTCCAGAATCGATCCCAATTCCATGACCAAGGACTCCTAAGCGATTTCCGGGATGGCTACTGCGTGTAATCGGTCCTATTCCAGCAGCAATTTCGGTCCCATGACTAGTTGATTCAGCATTCATTCCGGTCCCGGGACCGTGATCATTTGCTCCAGAAGAAATTGCAATGCCGTGACCGCGTGTTCCAGAGCTAAGTCCAGTAGGTTTGCCACGTGTTTCGGGCTCAGCAACAATTTTGGTACGATGAGTACTGGTTGTTTCAGCACCCGTTACAGAACCGATGAGGTCACTTGATGAAATCCCGATACCATGATCATTGGCTCCGGACGAAGTTCCCATACCGTGACCAGTTTGGGCTCCAGATCCAGATTCGATTTCAAGTCCAGAGCCAGCTCCGCTTTCCAATGCATTCTTGCTTTGGATGCCATTTCCGGAGTCCATGCCTGTGACTGGGACAGTTTGAGTAGCATCTTTGGTTACATTCTCAAGATCGATGTTCCAGGAAGGCTTAGCTTGACATTTCTTCTCCTTGGAATTGTAGAATTTTTCCGGGGACTTGCAAACGCAGATCCCTTGATCCTGAGCATCCTCCTTGAAGGGGACAAACGTATCTTGAAGCAAAATCTTTCTAGCGACGCTTCCATTGGCTCCGCAAACTCCGACTTCACAATCTTAAAATATCAAAAATTTCGTTGCGGCTTAGAAACGTCAAACGATACTCTTCCTATTCGCTAGTACCTCAAGCTTGGCTTACCCATCCAAATATCCTTTATCGGAGTAGACAATCGAGCCACCGCCATGAACAAGCTCATGTGACCATGATTACAAGGGCCGCCATGCGGTGAAGTCGAATATCCAACTGCTTTTGTTGCTGGTGCAGTGAAAGCCGGTCCAACCAAGAGTAGCATAATCCAAATTCCAGAACTCCGAATTACGTTCCACAGCTTCATTTTCGTAGCCAAACCACGGGCTTCGGTACCCGATCAAAGAACAGTTCGATTCTGGAAAAAGAACAAATGAATCAGATCCAGAGATCAGTTCGGAAATTTGAATTAGTTCGATCCAGTACAACAGTGACGAATAAGCTTACCTTATCACCGCTCAAAATCAAATCAGAATAAAATTTTAAAATTCCAAACGACCCTGCGTTTCATCAGCCCAATTTCGACAATTTTTTTTGACGGCTTTTGACAAGTATCGGCAACATTTCATAGTTCGAAATCCTGGCTGTTATAAACAAGCGACAGGTATGTTTTAAGCGATAGTGGTTGCCATGACACTATATAAATTTCTATTATAAATTACATAGAAATTTTATCAGGAACGCCAGCGAATTCGATGCGATACTCCAGCAAATGCTCCATTAATTCGTTTTTCTTTGAACTTTTCTAAATAAAATTACTGGAAAAACAAACCTTTCGCTTTTGAAAACTGAAAATCATAATTGAGCACATATTCGATTTTTTATTAATGGTGATAAGAAGATACAAGTGTGTTGTGTGTTTCTGTAAGAAATTCTTAGATTTGAGTCATAACGGAATTCATAAAAGATACTAGATCAAATCGAAATCCCACAAAACCAATCCAACGAAGATCACTACTTTGGCCATGAAGAAGAAATTAGTTCGAATTGACGTTGATGCTGCAGACGAGTGTTCCTCCAAGTCCTCGTCGATGATGAAAATTGCAAACTTTATTTACACATCGTTTTCCAAACTCTTTAGAAATTATTTTGTTGAGTTTCTTTGTGTCGAAATTACTGTCACAGGCAGTTTCTAGTTCTTCTTGTGGTTCTGAGCCATCGAGGCATGATTCTCCAAATTTTCTTTGTTTCACTGTCGGATAAGAAAACGTATTTGGACAAATTAAAAAAAATTATCCAATGTATTTTAGTCGCGTACCAGTTAAGGTAAATTCAATAATTCGAATTTTGGCGCCGACGCGTAGTGCTAGCATAAAGGCATACCACGGACCATGGCTCAGTAATATCCTGCTACCAACGGTGTTGTCGGCTTGTTTGACCCGTAAGATACCTTCTTGGACAGCTAGTCGCATGGCTAACCAATACCACGGGTCAAACAAAGGTATACCTATATGATCGCGGCGAGGCTTGTAACTTTGACCCGTGTTTTTTACCCCGTTTATTTAAGCCATCAGCTGTATAAATTTAACGAAAGAATTTGAATGACTTACTTTCTTCAATTTCCTCGAGAATCATTTTCTTTTGTCGTTTGAAGCGCTGCTCCATCTTATGAAGTTTATCTTGGTAGACCTCCTTCTGCTCATCATTCCATTTCGAACTATAGCTTCCTTCGAGCCCTGATTTTTTTTGGTTGTATTCTTTCTCCAGTTCCTCCAGCTCACCCTGGATCATTTTTTCCTCTTCAAGTATAATCTCTTTCTGTTCCTTGATGATATTCTGAGCGAATTGTGTCAAGTCCTTTATTTCCTTATCAAATTTAGTGCAAGGGTCAGTGCCGGAAGAAGGATGATAAGTCCTGGTCGGGTGGTAGCGGCATTGAGACTCATGCATGAAGAAACAGATGAAAAAAGGTATTTCCGCGATCTTCTCGACACCGAAACTTGACCAATTCGCCATTTAGTCCGCCTCAATAAATTTACGAAATTAAGATAAAATGATGATTGTTGAAATTTGAAAATTTGAATACGATTCGCTTCTATTGATAATCCGGATTTGTTTAGAAAAACTAGTAGCGTGTTAAGGAGCAATAGATACGGCGGCTACTAGGGCTACGTTCCAGAGTATTTCAACATAGGTTTATTCAGTAAATTTACGAATCATACATTTCAATTTCAATGAATTCCTGACCAATTACAGTTTATAATTTCGACACGTAAAGCTTATTTATACGGACAGCATTTGACGCATTGAGAATCCAACAAAGATCAGAGTGGTCATGAGAAGAAAGGTCATTTGAATTGACGTTCCTCGGCATACCAGCTCAGCTTTCAGGTGATGGTAATGACAAACTCCTTTCGCACATCGTTTTCCAAATTCATCGGAAATGATTTTGTTGAAGGCTCCAGTATTGAAATCACTGTCGCAGTTATTTTTGACGTTATCTCCAACTTGCCCACCATCCACGCAAGAGGTTCCTTCTTTGAACTCAGTGGCTGTATAGGTCAGAAAAATCAAAATATTAGACGGGACATCCAAATATATATATTATCAAAGGTCAATCATTTGATTACGTTTCATTTCGTCTTTGATTTCCTTCTCCAATCGCTCCTTGCTTGCTTCGTACTTCTTATCCCTTTCTTTCTGCTTTCTCAAGTTTTCACGATGCTCTCGCAATCTTTTCTTATCAACCGGGTCTTTAGATGTCTCCCAATCTTCGACATCAAACTTGTCGAATTCATATTTCTCACTCTTGTATTTCTCCTCTAGCTCTTCCAGCTCCTTTTTCAACTCATTCAACTTCTTCTCGATCTTGGTCTTAAATTCCTTAATAACTTCCTTTGCATACGAGTTTACGTCGCTTGTTTGCCGTTTGAACTCATGACACACGTCCTCTTCTTCGTGATAGTGGGTATCATAATGACAGGTCAAGCAGCGGCGGCTGCAGCTGAAGCAGCTGTGGCCATAGAAGTGTCGGCATTGGAATCTGGGGGTGAAGAGGCAGATGAACAAGGCGATAAGGATGATCTTAGAAGAGCAGATACCACACTTTGACCCTTTAGCAATCATGGTCGCTTCTTGAAAACCGAAAGACAGAAACTTAATAAATTCTAGATTCAAAAATTGAAAAAAATTTGATGAGCAAAATTCTAGACTAACGATCTCTTTGAATTTCAAATATTTCAATTTGGCCAGAAATCATAATATTAACAAACTGCATGTCGTCAAACTTATAGGTTACCAAGGAAATATGGATTGGCTAAAACTAGTCTTCGCAAAAGCCACGGGCGATGCGATGCAAATGTGTAACCTAGCGACAGCTGTGCCCACAAGTCAGCGCATTTTTGCCCTAATTTAACGGCTAACTTATTATAATTGCGTATGAAAATTTAAATGAAAAAATTGACCGCTGTACTCAAAATAGCGATTTCAAGCAAAAACAAAGACTTCAATTGCTCGCGAATCAATAGAAAATAACAATAAATATAGAAATATTGGTTCGACGTTTCCCAAATCAGTTTATTCAATAGCTAAGTTAATTCAATGCTAGTTACAAATTGAGACGATGAATATCGCTATCGGTATCAATCCTGTTTCGCTCAATACAACAATTTTGAATCAGTAATTTATGCTTCTGGTTACAATTTATGAATTTTTGTAAAGTAATTGTATCAATAAGACTGCAGAAGAGCACTAGACGAAGATGACTTCAGGCAAGAAGAATCCGATGTAAACCACAGTGACGATGATCAAGAAGGTGGCTCGAATCAAATTTGATTTGCAGACAAACGCCCCAGCCTCTCCTCGCAAATGATGATAGTGACAACGCTTGTTTTGACATCGCTTTCCGAATTCCTTCGAAACTAAATCATTGAGTTTCTTATGGTCGAAAGCACTGTCACAGCGACCGCTTGCTGTACCCGGCGGATCTGATCCATCAATGCATGACTTTCCATCTGCATACTGGGGGTCTGTGGGTGTAGATCAATGAAAAAATTTGCATAAAGGTTACAATTTAGAAATTAGGTTAATGAAGGCTTGAAAGACTTGAAAAATAGTATTAGGTACCGGTTTCAGCCATCTTCTTCTTCTTCTCCTCTTCTTCCTCTTTTTTCTTCTGTTCGTCTTCCTTGTCCTTCTTTAGTTGTTCCTGGTATTTTTTGTTATCTTCTTGGTACTTAGCTAATTCCTTGTCGGTGGGCTTATAACCCGGTTTCCAGGGGGTAGCTAGAAATGATGGTTTTACATACGTATATGTCACGATTTTGCTTCCAGGAGAGTGGCCACCATTCAATTCTTTATTGAAGTCTTCCAAATTCTTTGCTGCAATCAGGAAGTTGCCCAGACGGATGACAAAACTCCGAGCAAATTCTTCGACGTTACTGGTCGCTGCTTTAAATGCTTCACAGTCACCACTTCCACCACCCAAATTTGATGACGGCGGCGGGTCATCTCTCCCTGTTTTGTAATTGAAACAGGAAAAAACCGGCAGGAGGATGCAGATGAGCAAAGCAATTTGGACGATCTTAGAAAGGCGGATACTGCACATTGATCCTTGAGCCATACTGGTCACTTCCTTAAAATGTCGAAATCGAAAAATAGCAATAAAACTCGAGATAGAAAAAATTTATGATCTACAAAAACCCAATTCTAAGTTTGCTTTTGATCTCAAATAATTCCAGTTTTGATTCAAACAATTCATAAACGTAACATTTCTGATGATCAGTCGTTGCCATGGAAACAATCCGCATATTAAATTAGCATTAATTCGAAATTCAAATCTATCGAATTAAGGGAATTTTCCAAAGTATGTATTAATTGCATTATGCGTTAATTTTGTTATATTTCAGCTCAGCGGACTGGTCACACTGGGATTCCATGCTTTCACGCTTCTGACTCAAGAATTGGCTGAGAGTCCTATCATCCAAATTCCACTTTCACCCGCCGGACGTAAGATCTTCCTCTCGCCTTACTGACACTTGTACATTTCATTTTCATTAAAAAGTTTTCCATGAAGTTTTGGCTGCTTTCTCCTCTGCTTTCTCTGCCTGACAAAAACACGCAATGCACAAGGCAATATGCAATATGTCTTCGTCAGACACCCGTTTCAGACAGATGCTTAGTCTTGTAGTTTTCTTCGTACTCGTCCTGTCAAGTGATAATGCTTTGTTTTATTTACACTACGAAGTGTTGGATATTCTGTATTCTCATGGAAGTTCTTAAGACAGAGACATGCAGAAAGAAGCCACGAAAAATATAAACGAAAAATTTAGGAGACGATGTCTTTATTGTCTTGTGCCTATTTATTTTCAAACACATTACAAGCGGACTGATTAATTGACAATTTTACTTCAATTTTTTGCAGTGGGACTATTTGGCTATATCATGGTAATGGCTTGGATTGGAATCGTAATTGTCAATATTATACAAATCAACGTAGCCATGAGTCTCTATCGTGGAAGTTCTTATGAGGTAAAATGGTAGAAATCGCCGTTAATTATTCGTAATTAATTCGGACCCTTCGACCAAATGGTTTGAACTTGGTTCAATTTCAATGTCAAAACATTGATTTTCACGCTGAAGCCTGTCATCTGTTCGTGCGAAAAATTCGACTGGAAAACTCCAGTTTCGGGACATAATATGAAAATTTAAATAAACATATATTCTCGGAAGTCCTCAAGGACACAATGCTAATTCGTGGAAGCAAACGGCCTGTCAAAGTCATTGAAGCTTACCCATGCCTAGCTTGGTTGGATCCTAATACCCGGGAGAGATTTCATAGCATTCCTTTTAGCCTGATTATAAATCCACGCTCGAGTTCACTTCCTTGCTTCCGGATTCGTATGCGAAATGTTATGTTGACGAAAGGCTTAAGCCTGCTTTCATACCGTGTCAGCCGTGATTATGATAGTGAGGCTTGTATTGCACATTCAGGACTGGTAGTCTTTGAAATTTCGGAGTTAATTGAGCTAATGCATTTTATGCTATAATTAATTGCAGAGTGAGGCAACCAAGAGCCTGAGAAGCTGCCGGACTTGGTTCAAAACAGCCATTTTTCTCCTGACCCTACTCGTGACCAAATTGGTGATTTGTGGATTCCTAATTGCTCTAGGAACGCCCGTCCCTCTTAGCGCCGTTTTCGGGGTGCTCGAGTTCTTGAGCCGTTTAGCTGGCGTGGTTATCGTGAAGAGATTTCTTCATGAACTCACGGTCGTCTTTCCGGAAATCTCAAGAATGTATTTCGAGGCTCAGGCTATTGAGCCTGAGAATAAACGGGATCTGGTCGGAGAAGCTGTTTGGTGCTGAAGAAGGGATTCCGCCATTCATACTGGATTAAAATGAACAAGCATATAAAACCACCCTCTACCCCACCCCACCCCCTTTATTAGTAATAAAATTTAATTGTCTGAAACTTCTCGGCATTTTTTTGAAGTATTGCGCAAGTTTCGATTTCAATTTGCGACGACCCAGTTCTTGGCGTGATTCGAGATGATAACTTTTTTCCGCCAAAGCCGGCAAACCGGTTAACCCACCACAATCTATATTTTTCTCTCATAAGCTGATATTGCGTTTTGGGTTTGACAGGATCAACGTCTATTAAATTCTAGATTCTAAGACCTCAATATGAGCACCACCTGTCCCGTCAATTTAGTAAACCTTGAGTATTAATATGAACGCCGATCAAAGGTTTCAAACCCCTGAAACCTTTAACAACATATCGCTGAAGATTTAGCTGAGCGTATGGAGAACATCTCGAGTTTAAAAATTTAAATCCCAAAATTTTTGGCACGGGATATGTTAAGGATAGGATAGAGATAGATTGTGATCTTTTCTGATAATTGTAACAGTTATTTCTATGAATTTAACTCGGCTGGCCGTTTAAATCGTCGGAAAATGTTTTCAAGATAACCAATATCTCAAATTCTCTTAATAAGTCTAGATTATAGTATATAAATGTGGTAGGTTGCACTTGTCTGCATGTTTATAGTGACAAGTTTAGATTAATTGAACTAAGAACTCATAAAAATCCAGTGTGAATTTAATTTTTTGAAATATGTATTATGTGTAATAAATACGACCATTTGCGCGAAATCTGTGAAAATATTCTTTGGTGTTATTGACTCAAATAAAATGCGACAAATCAGAAGTCATTACGTTTAGCTTTATGATTATGATGACTAAGAAAATCTAAGCGCTTGCATTTTTGATTATTGCTTATACAGAAATTGAGTCAAGTTTTCCATAAAAGCAGTTGAATTATCTGCATGAGGCCAATGACCTGCATTCTTAATTGTTGAGAACTTAACGTTCGGAAAGATTTTTCGAATACCATCAAACTCTTCTTTTGGAACATACGGGGAAGTTTCTCCGCGTATAAACAGTGTCGGGGTTATGATCTGTAAGGAAAGCAAATCTTGTGGAAATTGCTTGATTATTAGCTAAATTCTTGAGCAGAACTGGCAGGTTAGGTTTCCAATAGATTCGATTGTTACTATCGATGGCTAAATTGGTGATTAGAAAAGCTCGAATGCCGAGTTCCTGAAATGATACAATAATTTTAATTACAATCATGATTTAGGTCAGTAATTCAGTCGTTCATAAATGTGTAGGTATTTACAGGAACAAGTGCCTTTAATTCCGCATCAGCATACTTCCTGGCTTCGGATAGCGTTTTTACAGTATCGAATTTCATTGAGTTTAGTGCTTCTAGATAATCTGCAAGCAACTTATAAAATGAATGAGTTTTCAACATGCAAATAATTGTAATAATAATCCGTACTTCTCATTAAATCGAAATCTCCGCCCACACTCAGTGGTGAAATGTCAACTACAACTAACTTCGATATTCTTTTTGGGTATCTCAAGGCGAAGGCCATAGCTGTTCGTCCGCCCATACTGTGACCCTGTATAATTAACGAATATAATAAATGAGATGTAATCTGTAAAAACCTTTAAAAAACTATACCAAATGATTCGTAATTTCGATTACAAAAAATTGGCCACTTACAAGTAGTATAAACTTCTGAATACCCAGCCTGTCAGTTAGGTCAAGAATATCCTCACACATTACTTCGTAATTCATTTCATCAGAATGCGGACTGTCGCCGTGATTTCTGGCGTCGAATGTTATTACCTGATCACATATGTAAAAAAAAAGATTCAACAATAGGAATGTTTGCAGAATAATTATATTAAAATTTTTAATACAAACCTTACGTGTCGTTAACCTCGCTACAGCTTTTGCAATTCGTATTCCAATTCTGCTTCGCACCAAGAAGCCCGTGAGTCATTAGAACAGGTGAAATTTTATCTTTGACCACCGTCTCTGGTCCATATTCCGAGTAGGAGAGGGTTACGTTCGACGCTAATCTGTAATTAGAGGAAATACCTGTCGAATTAAAATGTGTTTATATTTACATGGACGCCGCCGGTACGCTGCTTATTGTGGCTTTGACATTTGAGTCCGCCCGTATAAATACTATATATTTTATGGAAAAAATTACCGTGCGGAACTTGCGAAGTTTCGCCTAATGCTAGAACCATGTCCAAAACAGCGCTGATGGAACCGACCGAAGGCACAACCGCTAATTTTAATAGACATTATAAAGTGCGGTAAATTGACCCCTCTGTGACCGTGCGACCCCGAAAAATTGACCGGTGGTGCAAGGCAGACGAAGACGAAAGTACGAGAGCATGCAAAAAGTTCAAGGAGCAATTTGAATTTTTGAATTCTGTGTTCCCGGCGGCACGGGAGTCGACTAATTTACTGACCAAGTCGGACTGCCTCACCTTCTGACCAAGCCCGACCAACTGGATTCTACGGCAATTTTTCATCACCGAACAAAAGGTCTCAAATATGCATTTTACAGAGCCTTGACATTTCTGCTCAAATGTTTGTTTAATTGAATGTTTATCAACAGTAAATAATTTGAACTAAAAGAATCCTTCAGAAGAATCTGATATTTGAAAATTTAAAACGAAATCCATCTAAAATCATGAATATTTTCAACGGTATTCGAATTTTCAGAATTTCCGTAATTATTCTGCTCGTAATCCATGGCTTATGTTACTGCGTTGGGTTTAAATTACATCAAAAGGTATCACATGGTGCTAAATGTGACAGTTACGAATCCTTAGCCATTGCTGCTGATGCGGGTACCGGTAAAGGCAAAGGTAGGCAGCTAAATTAATTTATTAATTTCTCTTTTTTTTTAATTTTTAGTGATGTATTGAAAACTCGGCACTCATTTAAAACGCTATAAATACATAAAGCTGTTGAAAACTACGCAGAAAATATGTACATAGATTTTTATAGAAAACCTAATAAATTCATTAATATTTCCCCAGAATGTGGTCCCACGTTTCTTTGCGGAGATAGAGGAAGTGAAGCTAAAAGAAATGGAGATGAAGATCGATTCGTAGAATTCACTCAAGGCAAAAAAGCCATTGGAACCTGTGTCTGCTCAAAGACATCCGTCCATGGATCTTTCTATAATCCAAAGAAAAAGATATGTCAAAAAGATAAACCTCCACCTGAAGACCTTTCCCGTTCTGGACCATCAATTTATCATCAAGCCTCTCTCATTACAATAATCCTGGTGTTAATCGGAATTCAGATCTTTCAATTTACTCTGACTTCCTGGTTGTCTAACTGCTGCTGGAATTCCTACTGAAGAATTGAATTATAGTTAGGTACAATGTAATCGTAATTTGTAAAGACAATAGTAATTCGAAACTTATGTCGAATAAATAATCAAATAGCTCGATAATGCTAGGAGTTCTTATTTCGAAAATATTTTCAATAAAAATAAGAATTTTGTCATTTAGCCGCGATTTTGTGCCTCGAATTTTCTGTACAATTGAAGCGAACTTGAAAGAAATGTGTCAAATATCGAATCATACATAAGTCAATTCAGAACGCCAAAAAGCAAATAATCCTGCATAGCGAGGTTAGGGCTTAAATGGATTTTACTTGTTTCCCGGCGGGCGGTATTCAGTGGATTCCCGTAACGACTTTACTAGCGTTAGCATGATGAAAGTGTCTATCCTTGGGTGGACGAAGCATTTATCGCAATGCTGTGCTTGAAATCAATAACCAGGTTCGCACTGGACTTTTTACAGCAGAAATCGGAATGATCACTTCATCTCTGTTTGAGCTTTATTCTGCATCTGCCGGTCAAAGCATATTCTGTAATCAAATAGACTGATTCTGGACTGGTTCGAATTATGGAACTTTTGAAGATTTTCGTGGTGCTTGGGATTGGGAGTCTCGCCGTTACGACGGTGTTTCAAGGGTCACATGCATGTGACACGCTTCCATCGACGCTGCACATCGTAAAAGGTTAGTCGTGCTTACGCAAAACCTCAAAGATTTTTAATTTAAATAAATTTTCCAGAGATTTACGTTCAAAATGGAATTCTCGATCGGACCTGCGAAGGCGAAGTTGCTGTAAGCAAATGTGAAGGATACTGCAGTTCGAAAGTACGCCCATCCGCCATGTCACATTCTGGATTTATTAAGGTAATTTACAGACTTCATTTGAAAAAAAATTAAGATATGATGACGCCCAGAGTATTAATTTTCAGGACTGTCAATGCTGTCGTGAAACAACGCTGCGCGTTCGGGAAGTTGTGCTAAACAAATGCTATGACCCTGATGGCGTTCCACTATCTGGAGACCGGGAGACTTATACAGTGAGCCTTAAGGAGCCTGCGGACTGCAAAT
>VNWX01002488.1:0-12018 GCA_009869905.1 Ceratophysella communis | reverse complement strand
CTTTCTGAGGTCATAGAAATCTAAATTATCAATGTCTGACTTATTGTCTGCTTTAGTCGTCTGTAAAACGTCATCGCGCTAACACTATAGGACGAGACCTAATTAAGACCAAACTGGTCTGAAAATAAGACGTCGCTAAATTGGTCTTGGTCGTGGGATCCTAGCTGGGATATATCTAAAATGAGGTCCTACAGCTACAGGTACAACCAATCGCTAAAATTTTGGTACTTGGTTCACTTTGTCACCACATTTTGTGTATACGATTGTTTTAAACAGTCATATTTCGCAGATTGGGTAACAGAATTTTCTGACTGCAATGTTCATATAAGAGTTCTTACCGATATCGAGGAATTTGGAAGAATCAATTATCCCGTTATACTTTCGAGTTCCAAACGAAAGTCTGTTTTGTTGCTCTCTTTGGATATTACCAGGAACTACTCATATGTTCCCCTTGACTTCGATATGTTAACTAAACGAGCAGTATGTTTCCTTCAAGTTTTTGTCCTTCCAGGCCAACTGTATTATCTGCAAGCCTACGGTTGTTAGCATGATGCACTACTCTCAATTCTGCTCTAAACCTTCATATGACTTTAATTCCAAATTTAGATGGACAAGTTGCCTCGTTATTTATTTCGTTGAGCAGAAAGAAGGTCAGATGACTCGCTCTACCGTCGAAAAGTTATTTAAAAGTTCTCTTCGGGAAAACCGGGACATTCAGTATTTTCTATTCACTTACAGCGTTCGATCTGGAGGAATGAGCGTATCAAAGGCGGAATACATTTGTCGCCACTGCTTTTCCAAAGACAAGCTCAAAAACTCATATAACTATCCCGTATTCGTTGAAGTGAATTGCTCGGATTTGAAATGTCGTGCAGAAATGGAAGAAACTACTGAGCAGACGCTTGGAGATGGTCACAATATTGTTTCAACTGTCGAATCCACGATTACACCTTATGAAAACCTAGACGGTGAAAACATTTGGTTGAGGACGCCTGTGATGAAAATGCGAATTGGTGTTCATATGCTAATTCTAACCAAGCATCAAGCATTCCAAGCATTTGAACAAATGAGCTTTCGAAACTACTACTTACGCTACCGGAAACGTATAAATTTTATTCGTATGAGCCAAGCTATTCTTTTTGAAAATGTTTCCAAAAACGTGTCCAGCCTCTTCAATTTCTCTAACATTGGAATTGAAGATTTCAATCCAACGTCAAAAAACGCTATGTACCACTTTATGAGCATGAACGGCGAGTTTTCACAGTTTAGTGACTTTCCCGAAATTCGGTATGACATGAAGCTCACTGAACGATTGTGGGGAATTAAAGAAGGTAAAAGCATTGGAGCAACTTTCTACTTAACAGGACAAGGCAACTTCAATTTTTTGACCTGTCATGGGTACCACAAATCAGCCCCGTTAACACTGTACTTCTACCCATTCGATAAGATGGCTTGGATACCATTGCTGCTTTCTGTACTGGTCTTAGCATTCGTACTGCTATTCCGGAGCAGACCCAATTTTACGAGTTGGTACAATGTTAGTCGTGCCCTTACCATACTGAACTGACGTACTGTATTTCAATATTACTGGAAACGAGTTACGGAAAATCGAAGCTAACCCAGCACCAAACTTTTATTGCCAAACTTGTTTTTGCTATGCTAGCATTTCAATGCGTCACTTTAGGTAATTTATACAAGTCTATTATCACGAGAGACATGATTAGGCCTCTACCAGGAAGCATTCCGTACCAGAATATCAGCCAGCTACACAATTTTACCCTGGTTGCCTTGCCAGCTAAAGACTTGGTTGTTCTAAGGCTAGCAAATGAAAGCAGAGTACCAGATACTGTTGGGGAAAGCGTTGCTGATAATAGGATAGCTGGGCTTCTGGAGTACATGAAGTTTATCACCACGAATAGCCAGAAAGGATCGAAAAATATTCTAAAACTTTCAAGATTTATGGATAACATCAAACAGCGAATGAGGATGTTCGAATACCCGGAAGATGCCTTAGCACAAGTAGAAAAGTGTGGAAGTACGGCATTTGTTGGATCGTCAGAAGAATTGGAAGACTTCAAAGCATTTGCTGGACAGAAGCCAAACATTGTCTCTGGGCCCGTAAATTTTTTACAGCATTCATACAGTTGGGAAATTCCGTTTTATGCAGGCGGTTTCGTTCATCGAAGAATGGCACAGATGATAAGCTCCGGGATATATCACGCCTGGGAAGCTGTTTTCAAAGCTAAGTCAAGGAACAAGATGAATATTTCTTTGAAGATAAATTCAGAAGTGAAACAGGCTCTGGACACGAAATTAGGAATCCTTTTTATCATTGTATCGTTAGGTTTAGTAGCTAGCATCGTTCTGTTTTTCCTGGAGCTGCTCAGCAGCATTTTAAACGACGGGATTCTGATCTGTGAATTGTACGACACGTTAACTAATCCAAAAATATATTTGCGATATGCTTAATACTTATGTTCTTCATGAGATATCCCTTGCCGAATAGGAGTAGCTGAAGAATTCATAAGTTGCTGTAGGTATCCAAAACGCGAGGTGGCCTGAACAGGAATCATGCAATCGCCACTCTAGAATCCAGAATTTGTAGCGTTAGAAGGATATTCATTTGAACATCTGAATAGTGAATAATTAATTTGGCTTTGACGTAACGTCATTTCGATATTCATCTTGTTGCGAAACCTGTATTAATTTTTTACGAATTTTTTAAAAAATAAAATGTGTAATAAATTGTAAGTTGCATGTTGCATGGCAATTCTTTGTATTTGGAAAGCATCGAAGGCTATAATTATGCCTTAAAATTCAGTTTTCAAAGTAATCATGCTTTACAGGTCAATTGTTACAAGCCGGCAGCTAAACGTTTACGTTCGAAATCAGTTATATATCTTAGTATAATAAGGCAAGCACAAAAATCATGATTTAAAAGAAGGATGGAAATTTGGTAACTACGTTTTAGCTACGATGATTTGAAATTTCCGAGAATCTAATCGAATTTTATGCCCATATTTTAAATAAAACGATTCGTATATAACTCTAGTTTTAAAAGGCTCAAAATATTAGAAATCATTGTGCATTAATCTCATCATTGGTCGCTGGTACCTTTGGCATATCCTGATTGGTTGAAAAAGGATCAGTTGAAAACGGAAATAGAAGTATGCTGTGAATACGATTGGTGAACGTTTCTCCGGTTGTTTGGGCATCAACTGAAGGAGACAAAATTAATTAGCTTTCATTCTTGGACTTTAACGGTACACTGTCGGATATTGGATCAGAGAAAAAAATCTTGTGATTCAAACTTTCGGAGTTGTTACCGAAAACAACATTATATGCACCAATGTATTATATAACTTCCTGTATACAATAATACACTAGTATCAGGATGGTCGAGCCCATTGTGTGGCGGAGCGAACATGTTTCAGTAATTTAGCGAATGCTCTACTTCTGGGTACCGGCTAACTAAAATGCGCTACGAACATTTAAACCAACTACGCTCTACTTCTAGGTATATACAAAGGCGCTCTACTGCTGGGTATATTATAATATCGGCTAGTGGTATTCCACCCTGGCCGTTGTCCTGTAACATTACGTAAGAATGCAGTATTCATCCTGATTAGTTAAGTATTATTGGTGATTTTATAACTCTTGCTTTGAAATTATGTGTACTCCGTAAATAAAATACATAATTGCTAGGATTTAAGGCCCAGAACATCGTGAATGTTCTTTCAAACGATTTCTTTCTTTCCGACTAGTCACTTGCTATTGGTTCAAGGACTTTAGCTATTGTTTCATTATTTTTTCAAGCGTCATCCTCATCTTTCAAGAGTTTTAACCAGTGAATATTTGTACTTCCACGTTTTATCTTGAAGATTTGAGCAATGGCTGCCCAGACGATGCCGTCCACTGGAACTAAGAATAAGACTGCGTTTCAGGGTTTGATGATCAATGGACGCTACCGCATTCTTTGCCAAATTGCTCATGGCTCCTTTGGAATTGTCTTCAAGGCAGTTGACATTGACAGTGGAGAGGTGAGTCGTGAGTCTATTCAAATAAGCTTACAACTTACTTTATGTCAAGTACTTGTAGTAATTAAATCAAAACTGACTAACCTTTAACTAGTCCAGCTGAATTGCCGTTTCACTTTTTACAAAATTAGCTAACAATGTTCTGAGCTGAAGGCGCTTGCCTCTTCCAAACCTAACCATAATTAGCACCTAATTAAAAGTATAAACTATAGAATTTTTCATTAGGTCAGCTAAAAGTATTTCAAACAGGTAACTCTTAGTTATTTTGGGTGACATGCTTGTTTTTCCAGGCGGTTGCGGTCAAGATGGAGAGCAACAAATGCTCCAAACAGCTACTGGAGAAAGAAAGCAAAATATATTATCGACTACAGGGACAATTTGGAATTCCTCAAATCAGGTATGTTTTTAAAAATTTGACCGCTGTGCTGAGCTTGAAGTGTACATGAGAAATCAAAGATAAGATCATAAGTATGTACTTACACCAACATAGAGGGTTACAATAATTGATTGTTTCTAGTCGGCATTTTTAACGGAACATGTACGTACAACTGTCTTTGCATTTCGATATTGATACATTTTTGATCTGGTTTGTAATTTTGGATGAGCTCGTAATTAATAATGTATACTGTACTTATAGATGGTTTGGATTAGTGCGCGATTACAATGCCCTGGTTATGGATTTATTGGGTCCATCATTGGAAGACATATTCTACTATTGTAATCGGCGCTTCTCCCTTAAAACGGTGGTATTGTTGGCGGATCAAATGATTGGACTTTTCGAGCGCCTGCATTCTAATAACATCATTCATCGTGATATCAAGCCGGATAATTTTACCATGGGGGCTAGTAACCACTGGAACAGGGTAAGCTTCAGAATCATGAGCTTTTTTTTTAATGAATCAAATGTAAAAATTATGTTTCTCGAACTTACACCAAACCCTCATGATCTCCCAGGTATACATGATTGACTTCGGACTCTCAAACAAATTCCGCGACGTTCGTTCGTGTAACCATATTCCATACCGTGAGAGAACGGGCTTTTTTGGAACCGCGCGCTACGCTTCGATAAACGCATTGCTGGGAAATGAGCAAAGGTATTTTTCTAAGCTGATTAGCCAGGTAAATATTAACTCGGTGGCCATGGTTAACTCTGAATCTCGCTGGTTTTTAGTCGCCGTGACGACATGGAAGCTTTGGGTTATGTCTTTTTGTATTTTCTTCATGGAAGTCTTCCCTGGCATTCGATGGATAAAATCGAAGTCAATAATATGAAGAATTGCCGCGAACTTGCTGAAAAGAAAAAATCTATTTCACCAGAGCTGCTCTGCAAAGTAAGTTAATACCTAATTAAGCTCAACCGTTTTATGCAGCAATTACTCCTCGAGGTAGACGTGCTTTTTCAATGCCCTTAATTTGAATTACGAATTTTTTCACGTTACAGGGCTACCCCACTGAGTTCGCAACGTACTTGAAGTATTGCCGTGAACTTCACTTCGAACAAGTTCCCGACTACTTCCATTTGCGACAGTTATTCCGGAACGTGGCCCGCGCTCATGGATATAAATATGACTACCAGTTTGATTGGAGACCGAAGAAAAAGACAGATCTGGAGTTGATTACGGAGATGTCTGGACTCCAAATCGAAGTAAAGCCGAATCCGAAATCGCTTCTGCCGGGTAGCGACGCAGAGATAAATGGAAATCAGTGACTACGTGCCAGTAGCTAGGTCAAGGTTCCTTGAGAACTAGTCATTTCTCGTAACAGGCTGGCCTATAGTCGATGCGACTTCCAATTTTTCAGTGGTTTCAGGAGTGGCAACCACTGACCCGCGCTACCGCATATACTTTTAGTCATAACGACTAACGACATTAACTGCATCAATGCTACATGTATGGACAATACACCAGCCAGTTAGCTAAAACTGATCGATTTTGTTTACTGTTGATTGATTTTGTCAGAATTCGGGAAAATCGTGATTTCGTTTTGTTTACGTCAGTATAGGCCAACCTGCTGAGAAGAAACTTATTGTTTATTATTCCGTCCAGCATCACTAGCTTTGAGCTAGGTGTTTCAATAGTTGGAAATAATTTGGGACTCTACTCTTGGATAGCCAGATTAACTAAGTACTTAGAGACACATAAATGATATAATATGCTTTAACCCGAACGCGCGTGGAATTACCCGGTTGAATGAATGAATTGTTGTTTTTTATTATTTTTATTTTTATTAAATCGAATGGAGAAATAAAAAATGGCTACATGTAACACGAATAAGACTTGAGTTTATAGTCCATTTATTTTTATCAATCTTTTAAATATCACATTGAATATTACTGCCAGTTGTATTCATGTTTCGATGTTATTTGCTCTAATTTATGGAAGCGCAGTTTTTTTTTAAAACAACAAGCTATTCTCAGCTCTCAATATTTTGCAGAAAAATAAAAAATGTTAGCCTAGCCTAGGTTTGTTAAACAGTATTTGCTGAAGGGTGATGTCCTTAGGTATTCCTTATCCATACGGCGCGGCGTCCATCATTATTGGTTTGAGAAGTATGGCTTGGAGGCCGGACGGACAAGAGCAGAAGTGCCGGAGAAGGATCAAATGGTTACGCTTGTGTAAGCTCGAAGATTCAAAAATGATGACGAGGATCTGCATCTGCAACTTCCACGGAGCAAAAAAAAATAACGGAAAAAGAGGTTTCATCTGTTAAAAGTGTCAGTCAGCTGTTGATTGATTCCGATAAGTGAGCCGCTCCCTCCGTGAACCTCAGGTCGTCTATAGGTCACCATCATCCAAAATGGCGTCATCAAGTAAAGCCTCTGCCACTCCTTCTAAATCCAAGTTCAAGCTCAAAAGTATTCGTGGTGGTAAGTAAACTGTCGTAATGAACATACTAATAAATATGTTTATTAAAAATTCAAATGAAATTCAACGTGAATCATTCAAATTAAAATACTAGTGCTATTTGGTATTTGGTACTGCGAACTATTTCAGAAAAATCAAGGTAGTATCTACATACAGAAATTGATCTAAATGACAGTTTTCATGCAAAACGATTTGCCAGTGAATGATTGATTTGATTGTGGTCAGGTCATGATTATTGCTTTAAGTTAATCCTAGCTTGGTTGAACTCAAGGTATGGTTTCATTTTATAATTTTTGGCAGGCATGACGCTCGAAGAACAACAGTTGCTTGATAACATTAAAAAAAGGAAGGAGCTGCTGAAGGCGGAAATCGGTAAATTGCAAGAAGAAATGGACAGCCTGGAGACTGAGACGAAAAGTTTGGATGGCGTGTCCGTGAGTGAAAATGATAGTAATTCTGGAGCTGAAGCAATTAGTGAGGAGGAGAAACGAATCATGATTTTGGGATGTAAGAAGTTCAACTTGGATTCCAAGAAGGGCATCGAATTTCTAATTTCCAAAGGGGTACTCAAGAAAGAGGAACAGGAAATTGCGCAGGTATACATAACATGAATCGTATTTTATTCAGATTTTTGCTTAATTGATTTTGTGAGTTCTTGTACAGTTAATTTTTATTCTATTTTGGGTCGGTTTGAATTTCAGTTCTTATTTCGAGGTACAGCACTAAATAAAACGGCAATTGGTGATTATTTAGGAGAGAAAAATGACTTCAATGAGGGAGTTCTGAAAGCTTTTGTGGAGTTGCACGATTTCACAAATATCATTCTAGTTCAGGTAAATAAATATCTGTGCATGCTTAATTCTGCTAAAATATCTGCCAAGGTTTCGTCTAATTTTGTATACCAACATTTGCTCCTTTCAATACAACTAGGCATTGAGGGACTTTCTATGGTCATTCCGCTTACCAGGTGAAGCTCAAAAAATAGATCGTATGATGGAAGCTTTTGCGAAGCATTATTGTCAAACGAATCCAGGGATCTTCACGAATACTGATACCTGCTACGTGCTCTCATTTTCTATCATAATGCTTAACACTAGCCTTCATAATCCAGCGGTTAAGGTGTGTCCACTTCTTAATTATTTAAGATTAGTATTATTAAATAGAATTAATAATGATTTACGGTTGATTTAATTGTTTTAATTTTGAATTAGGACAAACCAAACGTTGAACGTTTTATCAGCATGAATCGGGGCATTGATAATGGAGGTGATCTTCCCAAAGGACTCTTAGTCAGCCTATTCAACTCTATTAAAACTGAGCCCTTTAAAATACCAGAAGATGATGGAAATGATCTCATGCACACCTTCTTCAATTCTCAAAAAGAAGGTCCGTATGGATTAAATCAATCTGTAGCACCAATCTTTATATTCTCTAGCCTGTAATTTTCCAAGTTTAGCTCTATCTCAGTGCAACACACGTGAAATTGTGAGTTGACCGGACACGCTTTTCCAATTTAGATGAGTTTTAAGAGCATTCCGGGTACATAGTTTAGACTTAAATAGCCAATACATTCAAGAAATGAAGATCTTTATGGCATAATTAATAATGTTGCTGTCTGAACAACACCTAAAATCAGCATTTTTAATGGTGGGATTTTTAATTTCAATCGTGCCGATTTCAGTACGTATCATTTTCTGTAAGCTAAGCTGAATTGACAGAGACAAAACTGCACTATATACGGCATAGATAGATATAATTATGATTTTCATCTGGATTTTTAAAATTGTTTATACAGGTTGGTTGCTGAAACAAGGTGGTTTGGGTCGTTTTATTACCTGGAATCGACGATGGTTCATGCTCAGCGATAAGTCGCTTTACTACTTTGAGTACACTTCCGACAAAGAGCCAAAAGGAATCATTCCGCTTGAGAATGTAGAGGTCCGGGTTACGAGTGGCAGCGAAAAGTCCTACGACTTTGAGATATGTTCAACTCACAGCGAATACGTCAAAGCATGTAAAAAAGATTCAAATGGAAGGGTCGTTCAGGTAAAGCACAGCGCGTACCGACTGAGTGCTCTGTGCGAAGAAGAACGCGACTCGTGGGTCAAAAACATCTCTGCAGCCATTTACCACACGTCTTTTGAAAAAATTCCTTTTCGAAAAGAAGTGCCGAAGTTGGGCAAGAAGGCCGATGAACAGTCTTGCGGCAACGACACTGGAAGTCCCACTCAGGTGGACCTGAATCAGTCACCAAACCTTAAAATCTAAAACCCAACTCACCCTCAAGAATTGCTCTTGTCTTTCAGCCCGGAAACATCACGACTATGATCAACGACCACCGATATTTACATACAGAAACTCTAGAAAATTAGTCAATGTTGTTAAGCTACGTTAGACTTTAGTTTAGAATGCAGTCTAAAATTTGAAAGCCTTTCAAAATTCTGTGATAGTTTATACCAGCCTCCTATTAAATCTAACCGTAGGAAATTTGTTAATAAGTAATAATACAATACTGATCTGATTATGTGCTCTGTTATCCGTTATGCGTTAAATAAATCAAGTAACTTAATTCGGTAACCTTGGACTTCCCTGGGGAGGCTGCAAGCTGCAACAGGCGCTAAACTCAGTGACTATCTAATTTTTCATTAGTTTCGTATTCGTATCAGCGGGAAAAACGGACGCACGAATAATACACGATACACAACATCGAAGAAGCTTAGCCGTTTCGTGTGTGTGGTCCAAGGAAAAACAAATGTATTTAGGATTAGTTGCATAAGGCACATTCTACCGCATATTTATTTGCATAATTTCGAATTACGAATAAATTTAGTTATATATCCCGACCTATTTCGTAATACGATTCCGGTGTCATAAGACCAGCCTATATAAGCCGCCCTGATTCGGATCTGCTCTTTCAACCCGTTTCAGATTTTCGAGTGAATGGCAGGACTTGCTGGAATTCCAGTGAAATTCGAATTCAATAGTGCGACCTTTGTTCATCTTAGAAAAACTCATCCTTGAACGTTGTGCTGTCGATACTTTTTCAAGCCTTACAAGTTGGAGGCAAAGCCCGCAGCATTTCAAGACATGAGTCGAAGTCGAAAGGTAAGACCTGGCTTCGAATTCTTACATAGTTTTACAATAATTCAGTAGGCAACATGGAAAATCGAGTGAACTTTTGTTTTAGTGGAAATCAATGACATGTTTTTTAAAAATCGAAAAACAATGTGCCCTAATCTCTGGTCTGAATTATTTAATACAGATGGCGACGAAAGTCAGAGTCAGCAACAATGGAGAAAAAGCAAATGACGCCCGAACAACGGTCGGTCGAGTGTGGGAGAAACCGGGCGCTGACGCTACTGCCCTCATAAAAGAAGAATTTCTGTTCGCTCTAGGTTTAAAGAGAACTTCGGATGTTTTGCTACGACGAGAATTGAGATTGGAATCCGTCACTACCTGCCTTCTACTTCGGAATAAAAGACGAGAGATTTCCCCTGCTCCTCCGCTGGAGAAAAGCGTCAGGATTATGCTAGGAAAAATTTCTACGTGTAATAAGAAAGTGTTCCTTTGCAGCCAATGCAAATTTTTCTCGTATTTGAAGACCAAAGTACGGTACCATGGAAGGAAGGAACACTTGGAGCTGGTGAGCAAAATACCAACAACAAAGACGGTCAAGGTCAAGCGTAATGCTCGCAAGAACAATCGCAAACGTAAACCTGTGACCGCAAGGGCTACCGTTGGAAAATCAAGAATGGAGATGAAGCTTTCCTGTCGTACTTGTGGCTTCGTCGGACATGCTCAATCGGAGATGGAAGCTCATCAACTCAGTCTTCACCAAAAAACGTTGCAGCTTAAACTCTTCAAACTTCCAGAGTCATGGCTGTAATTCGTTTGAAACAAAACAGAACATCTTCAGGCTTGTGATTAGCTGCATTTGCAAGCTCCTTCTACAAATATGATCTCAAAGAAGCCCGAACTTATTATTTATTGCTTGTAATACCATATGTTTTGAATGTCCGCAGTGCTTCAAATTTGTTAATTGTTATAAATTAAATAGAATTGTTCGTGATTGAAAATCACATATGCCGAAATCAAATATGTGATGATAAGGATTAGCTTATCAAAGTCTATTCTTATCTGTCTGTGATTTCTAATTATTTGTTACTCACGACTCTTACATAGGTACTCAATGAAATTAAATAAAGCATATCATTAAAAATAGTTAATTAAATTGCATCTTGTGTGTATATCATTATTGAAGACGCGACTTATGAGGCTGATACATATTCACGATGCGCTCAAATCAGGAGCAAAAGTCGCTTGAATGAAATTCTATGTAATTCTTTAGCAACATATCTAAACCAAAGTAGATGGATACAGGTATGGCAATCAATGTGTCTAGACGTCATTTTGATGTTCTAATTGTTTAATTAAGAATTCAACTAATTCGTGCATCTTATACGCACCTTAGGTTTTGTTTAGAAAAATTCAGACCATTAAATTGAAATAGGTACCGTAAGGTTAGATTAAGAGCCCGAGCTACTATTCATTCCCGCACTTTTTAGACCCGGCTACTATTCGAGGCCCGGCCATTATTCGAGGCGAGCTACTATTCCTAAGTTACAAAAAATCCCTGGTTAATGAAGGTAATAATTAGTCAAAAACTTGTTGACACATAACGTTATTCCATAAAAATTCAGTAATTTCAGCACATCGCTGATTTTTCTTCCATTCTCGAACCCAATTATTTACGTTTGAAATCCAAATCAAATGACCCTTTACCTTTACCCATCTAAAAAAATCACGTACAGACTTATATACAATAGTTAGGGACCCCAAAGCGAAAACCCACACTGAGAATAAGAAATCTTAAAATGGTTGTTTAAAAAATCCGCACCGCATAGGATAACATGCACGATAATTTAGATTTCAATGACGGTTAATTCGAATAGTAACCCGGGCTACTTTTCGAGGCGGGCTACTATTCCTAAAAAATTGTTTCAGACCCGGCTGCACGTTTATAATCAGTGCTCCACTCGGATAAATCCATATGTCGTCAGCTTTGGTCAGTGTCGTGTTGACCAAACTCAAAGGCTTGAAACCTAACCTAACTTCGT
>VNWX01002487.1:0-12022 GCA_009869905.1 Ceratophysella communis | reverse complement strand
ATTTAACTCCAAAAATCAATTCAACCTGTCAGCTTCCCCAATGAGTAAACGATTTTTCACTTCGCCTTCAGTCTAGTCTTCTAGCCTGCTGAACCTTGTAAGCATGAAAGAATTAGGCAATTTGTTCAAGGTTGAGAACCCAACTTGAAGAAACCTAAAACTTCCCACAAGCTAATGGCGTCAGCGTTGAATTTACTAGACGAGATATCTCATTTCAGTATCATGTGAACTAGTTTCAGTGTCGAACAAGGTCGCGCAAACGCCATTTAAGTTTAGAGGATACTTTGCTCGAGGTTTGCATTTAACTATTCAGGTGACCTATGCCTTGTCCGTCTTTTTCTAACAAAATGCTTCAAAATTGATTAGCAGTATAGTTCAACGCTTAGAATCTGATATCATGTTGAGCTAATAGGCAGTTTTATTAGTAAAACCTGCAGAAACAGACGAAGAATAAGGAAAGAACAGTGAGAACCGTTTTTTATCTCTCAATAATGTGATGAGTCAGGGTTTCAAAATTTATTTAATTTATATTTTACGCGACTATTTCGCATTAGAGAAGCGAAAGCTATGTACAAGCACAAACGTCTTTGGAAGTTCCCATTTCACACGAAAGCTAACACTGGCTTATGGAAGAGGTTTATTCGGAGCCGGAATATTTGTCGAAATTAACCAAAAATTGACCCAAAAAGTGAGTTTCATTTGCCGAAAAAATGCCTACAGAAATGTCGAAATTCCAAAGTTCAGTTGCTGAATTTTTTTATTGCATCAACAAGTAACAGGATAATAATAACGCGCAGAAATGCAGTTATTCAAGCTGAGGTACATGAACTGTGATCCTGGTCAATCAATTTCTCAATCGGGAATTATTATCATGAATACTTCTTTAAATCTTCTTCTAAACGTTCCGTCTAAGATCCAGGTTTCAAATTGCCCGAGTACCTGTTCTTAAAAATGCCTTGCTTGCATGTTTCTCATATCACTACATTCATGCTTTAAACTAACTTTCAAATTCTTATCCGTGTGGAAAATCACGCTTATAATAACTGTTGGTTGACTTTGCGCCATCTTAAATTTTGTTCCTGGTATAAGTATAGCCACAGCCACAGCAGGAAAGTTTATACGTTTCCTTTCCTTTACAATCACTCATGTAAAGATTGTAATTCGACGCCATTTTTGATGTAACGGATGTTTGGAACTTATTTTGGGCATTTTCTTCACTTTTGATTTATTACACACAATATCATACATCAAACTTAATTCTGTTTATCAAAAAATACATGTCACTGCTTAACGTGGTAAAAATTGGTCCGAATTCAATTAATCCAGCAAAACTCATGCTTAAATTTTGGCCTTGTGGAAGAAATAAACTGAAGAGCCGTTATTGCATTCTTGAAAGTAAATGGCATTGAAAATTTTAGAACCTTTCCTCTGTCATAAATGACGCAATTAACTTACAAGGTTTTTTTCAGCTAAAAGTTTATTTCTGCTGCGTCGTCGTTTGCTCATACACAAGGTCCTGCAAGTTTTTAAAACACAAGAATATTGAATTTATTGTTTTTCCAAGAATTTATCCTTCATTTTGCAGTAAAATTTGGGTTAGGAGAACTTTCTAAATCACAATTTTTTTTATTTGGATGGTATTAAACACCGAGACGTTTCTGCTTCTGCATCAGTTTATCTTTCGTTTCAGAAAGAATTGAGAAACGCTACCTGACCTGAACCCTGTCGCTGTTTATTTTCGAGTAAGTGGCTATTGCATGTAAACATTACTTAAAGTACATTTATTGATATTTCAAAATGCGCTAATTTTTTGTTCCACTTTTAGCATCGCCAACAATGAAGTTACTTCTCCTGCTTGTAATATATTTGGCCGCTGTAGTCCATGTGCATGGAGAAGCTGGTGACAAGCACTGCGTTTGCCGCAGTGACAAGACAAAAATGAATTACCCGGGTAAAACAGCAAAGTGTTGTACACATGCTGTTGATGGGATCAAAGAACATCCAAAAACTGGTCCGAAAACAATTTGCGTCATTCCAATAGAAAACAAGAGATCCGGATTTGGAAATTGTTGTCAACACGAGTTAAAGAAAGTTGATCCACATGCTTTTGGCCGTTGTTTGAAAGAAGATCACGCCGCCGACGACCATGACGCTGACAATGAAGATTCCATCATTTTACATTAGAGGATACTTTGTTTCATGTTTATATTTAACTATTTATTTAAGTGACCTTTGTCCGTCTTTTTCGAACAAAATGTTTCAAAATTGATTAGCAGTAATAGTTCAACGCTTAGAATCTGATATCACGGCCAGCGATATCCAGTTTTAATATTTATAGCCGCAAAAATATAAGAATAAGGAAAGAACAGTGAGAACCGTTTTTTTTTATCTCTCAATGAGATGAGTCAGGGTTTCATAATTCATGTAATTTTATATTTTACTCGAATATTTCGCATTAGAGATGCGAAAGCTATGCATGTGTACATAAACACACACGTCTTTGGAAGTTCCCGTTTCACACGAATAAGTTAGCACTGACTTATGGATGAGGTTTTTTCAAGGCACATTTTAATCTTGGAATCAACACAACGAAGAAGCAAACAACAACCTGAATACGAAAGCACCTGCATCTTTGAGGCTTATGTTACTTTAAGTAAGGCAGGTCCAAGTCCAAGTGTCGGAATACATATTAAGAATGCAATAAGTTTCAACAGCTTTCAGTTAGCATTGTTGTTCTTGCTAGCTGGTTGTTTGTGCATACAATAGTCACTCCGAGTTTTTTTTGCATTCACAAATTTTAGCCTAGCAAATTCAAGAATTTTTGCGGAATATTTATCGAAATGAAGACAATTGCTACAGGGCTGGCATTTTGCTGTATTCTTTTGCTTTCGATTGTAACAGTAAGTTATTAAATAATTAGGCATTTGAGCATTTGCAAAAATTGCATTTATTTCCTAGCAAATAATTCACATATTCATCCTCCCTTTTGTATAGGATATTGAATGCCGTCGACACAGAGATCGAGATGCAGATCGGGCGGAAGAACGAGCTACTAGAGCTGAAGAACGGGCTGTACGTGCAGAACGACGAGAACAGCGCTTACAAGCACTATCTCGTGACAAGCAAGCAGCCGTGCTTCTGGATTTTTTCAATGAATTAAGGAAAGCTGGACTCATCAACGAGGAAGCTGCTATTGCCCCACAAAACTCAACAACCCCGGATGTCGAGCTGATTCCAATCAATACGATCAATGATACTGATTCCACTGAGGCGGACAATTCCAGTTCAGTCACCCCTGCTACTTCGACAACACCCAAGCCCAAGCCGGTTCAGGATAATCTTGGCCCGAGAGTTGTCGAGAATTATTTGAATCACAAACCACTATTGTCCGAAGCATCTGCTTCCGCCACCGAGCCACAGCAGCAGCAGCAGCGACCTATCAAACCACTCGCAGCATATCAGCCCATTGACGTGGAGAACGTGAACCAGGGCGTGAGTACGATTCTGAACGGGGTCAGCTCGTTGAGGCTATCGGAAATCCTGAGAGGCTCGTTTATGTTCACACGAAACGACAATGTCAAGAGTGTGGCCAACTCTGTCATTGACACCATATTTGGAAAACGAGATAATGATAGCCTTCCGGCTGACAGTGAACCGGGTGTCAGGGCCGGTTTGTTCCCATTGAAGGGACTTTAAATCCGCCATTTTACCTCGATTGACGAAATCATATACCGATTTATCAAAGAACTACTCCTCAATAATTTTCCAAGGTAATTTCTAATTGCTATCTGAGCAATGAGCAAATTTCGTAAGAGTCCAATTTTTTATGGGATTTAACTCCGAGTTGTTAATCAATCAAATTTTAGGTCATTTTCATTTGTGACCGAGCCGTTATTTAAGTGTGCCGGATACAACTTTTATATTTAACCGCTTTATACTGTACGTACTACAAACTACAACCGGTGTACTAATAAAATATTTACAAACTCATAGATTCAGTCGCATCACTTACGCATTGATTATTCTTGGATCTGCTTAGCACTCACTAAAATATTTCTGTCTGTCGAATCATTGTAACCCTAACAAGCCTGGATTTTTCTATTCTCTACTTATGTTGCTTGGTATATAACGTTAATTTTTATATTTTTATCGCGTGTTTAATCATCAGCATGAAGATTAAGGTTTTTGTTTGGCTTTGCTACTATAGTTGACCGCTGCGCATTTTATTTAGCAAAAACTAGTTTAAAGATAATGATTTGCTCCATAATGCATTCCTTCAATATCATTATATTGAGTGGATATTTTTTGTGTAGATTTCACATAACAGATTGCTGATTGCTTATTATTGCGATTGGCCAACCACAACTAAGCACCTGATATTTCACGCCCGCACAGTATCACTGGCATTCACGTAGGTATTACTTGTTCTTATGATTCCATAAACTAGTAATTCCGACTTTTAAATTTAATGAAATGCAGTAATATATTCCTGATTCCCAAGCGTGTAATTTACCGGACCGCTTTAGCAATATCTCAGATACGGCGACATAAATATAACAAAAACAACAAGGACTTAATTCATTTGAAATGTGAGATGTACCTACCAATATTTACATATTATTAAATTTATTAGTGGCCATAATGCAACAGTGAGTTTATTGACAATAATTTATTTTGGCTCAGGGAACCCATTATCGGAAAACAATTGGGTTAGGAATTTCGCAGAATCCTTTTGAGTTCTAGTACGGTCTGGGCTGTTGAAATCGACGAAATGAACTCCAAAACGCTCGCTTGAAATAATTAATTCTGTTAATGAATTTCTGTAAAATCCCAAATTATTTCATTCAAAATCGGTATTTAAAATACTTACCTGTAACCTCGAGCCCATTCAAAGTTATCCATTAACGACCTGGATCACAAAAGTAGAAAGGTATCACACCTTTCCTTATACGAGCTGATCGTTTGTCATGTTCTAATTTCTTACCAGGCAGTGTATGACGCTACGTTAACTCCATCTAATAGAACAGCTTGAAGCATGTTGTTAATGTACATATTATAATAATTCACTCGACGATCGTCATTGATTCCATTGGCTTCAACATCACTATATCCATTTTCCGTGACATAGATGATTGGGTGGTCATATGTTTTGTCCAGCCAAGTCAGCAGCTTGCGGAACCTGGTAAGTTAAAGAAAAATCAGAATTTGCTAGGAAATGTTTCCGTTCCTATCCTTTTAACAGCGTCACGTCATAATAGATTTGAATCGTGTCTTACCCCCAAGGGACAACATAAAGCCAACTGGATCCAATAGATTCTTCCCATGAGCTATCCTTGTATCCAGTAGTGTTGGAATCTCCGCCCCATTCAGGTCCAGTGCTCGCTCGGATCATGGTGGATGTGTAGTGGTTGAGTCCGAGAAAGTCCGTAGAACCTAGCAATTAAAAATTTCAGACCTGAGACCTGCTATATTTTACCTAATTTTTAGCTATTTTTAAAAAAAAAGCAAAAACAAAGTTTGATCTTACCTTTCAGCAAAATTCTCCATTCCTCAGTAAATTCTGGAAGGCGAGATTCGCTCAGACCTTCTTGACGACTCTTCTCATCCACATACTGCCGCATAACATCAGGGTACTTTCCAAAATAGACTGGACTTCCAAACCATCCATGCTATAAATTTGTATACAAAATTTAAAGACGAGCATATTATTTTTAACATGCATTTACGATTAGCAAATTTACATAGAATTGAATAGATCGCTCAGCTGCTGCAATGTCTTCAGGGCTATCAGAGGCAGGTTCACTCCAATCCGTATTCAATGTAATCCCGATAACTCCATTTTGCGTGGGTCGGAAGTCGTTATCATAAATTCTGTAGGCTAATGCATGAGATTTGAGTACGGTGTGAGCACACTTGTAGGTAAGAACACCGGGTTCTCGAAGTCCAGGAGCATGGACGCCGTCGCCATAGCCAAGACCACAGAATACTGCTGGTTCCTGCAAATTCAAATAGGTACATCAAAACGATCAAGCTCTTTCCCGAATGGGTGATTGTATGCTACAGAGACTGCTTAGAAAACAAGGAACAACTTACGTTGAATGTGATCCAGTGCTTGACGCGATCGCCGAATTGTTCAAAAGCGAATCGAGAATAGTTGGAATAGTAAGGAATAACTTCTTCACTTGGCCAACCGCCCATTTGCTGCAGTGTTTCCTGTTTACGAATTACCAGTTTCAATCAAGACTGGTTTTTGAAAAATGTAACATGTTATTTCAAATTAAGCTTGGCGATTGTAATCCAAAACTTACTGGAAGGTCCCAATGATACAGGGTTACTGAAAGTACAGAAAAATGGAGCTTTAAATTTTATGTTTTACACGGACATTTAGCCGTTCTAAATAGAATTTAAAGCAAACCTTACCCATTGGAATTATGTTGTTAGCAATAAGCTCGTTAATCACATTATTGTAGTAGTCAACTCCTTCCTGGTTGATGGTGTTAATAGAGCCATCAGGTAGCAATCGGCTCCATGATAGAGAAAATCGGTAGTAGTCCGCCTGGTAAGGTCAAAAACGTTCACGGTAACATTTTAACCCGTCAAAGAATATGCTTCGAATTCCAATATTATATGACAAACTAATTAATGTCGAAGCATACCCCCATATTTTTAAGAAGCTGGACATCCTCCTTGTACTTTGTGGTATGAGTCGCATGCAATGTCGCCAGTGCTACCATCAAAAATCGGGCTATCGGCTCGATGGGTGAATGTGTCCCAGATATTTGCGCCCTTGATTCCTTCGTCCCATGCTGCAAATTATATTTTTGGAGTTAATACTTAGTCTTTCACTTATAGATAGATTAAATTATTACGGTAAATTGCAAGCGAACTTCGCTGATCTTGAGTTCTCGTAGGCGGTGGGGTTGAGTTTAAAATTTTTAGACACTTTTCATTACCAGAACCGCTGCACTGCTTAGGCGCAAGCTATATTCAATATGAATAAATTATTTACCTCCTTCAATCTGGTACGACGCCGTAGCGAGTCCCCACAAGAAATTATCCGGAAAATACCCATAAATAAATTCTTCTTCCTGCTTTGGGCCAATGATTTTAGCAGCGTTAGCCTCAAAGGCAAGGGCTAAAAGAACGATCCCCAGCATAAAAATCTTTGCCGTGGAAGCCATCTTTACTAGACGGTTAAAACAATTGCGTTTTCAGCCAGCCAAAGCACTGAAAATGGAGGCGTGACAAGCCTGTATTTTATATTCTATCCTGTCTCTAAATCCTAAAAGCTCGTAATCCCAATCGATTAAGTTACTTAACTCACTGGTCAGATTTGCTTATCGGTGTATTGCGAAACAGAAACATTGCAGGTTACCTGTAGCATAGTTTTTCCTATTGAATTAGGCCACAAGTTAATATGGTAAAGCTACTATGACCTTCAAGCTACCTATTCGAGGTTATCCACCGCTGTACTGCTCTTTAAAATTTAGCACAAGTAGATTGGCATCCAGAATTATTCATGAGCGGATTGCATGATTTCAGTGAGTTTCGGCTTCGTTCGGAGAAAATACAGGTATACCCGAAAGCACACAAACAGCACTCATTTCAATTTTTTCTGAAGGGCATTACTATTTCGACAATCCCATAAGTACTTTTGCTTTTTTGCTGTGATTCCCTGGACGAGATAAATAATAACTTGAATGACTTGTAATAAATCAAAATCGTGGAAACATGGAATTTCATGTTCAGGCTAAAAAGCTCAGTGATTCAGCAAAATGGATGTTGCAATGCACAAATCTCATGTTTTTATGCTCTTATTAAACAATGCATAGCATATGGACACATCTGCCAATTCAATAAAATAATACGATGATGCCTATTGATTGACCTGGCAGGTAACGCCTGTATTACCCAGAATTTAGTCCACGATTGAAATGGAAGCTCGAATGGCTTCTAGAATGTATTTTTAAAATTAGGTGCGAAAATTGTATTACGTATGCCATTTATATGCTATAGCTAGGTACGCTGAAATACAAGTATTTCGATGAAATACATACTATAGCTACACGGAATGATCTTATACAAGCTATTATTAAAGAGCAATATGATTGCAAAAACCAATTAAATGTCTGATCTCTTGACAGCTGGACAAACAAGTGTTTGTTTAGTGGACAGAAGTGATTACAAAAAATGTACATACATTTCGATTAAAAGGTGTCTAAGTATTCGCAAATGTCAACTCATGTTAAATGGCATGAAAATCATAAATTAGGTAACCCAGTTCTACTCAAATTACTTTGGTTAGTACCGATTCAGACAATAGTCTGACCTGAAGCAAAGCTTGGATTGGGGTTGTAATTAGCACTTGTTAATAATGGCAAAATTTATTGCCGTGGGTCTAGGTCTACTGCTTTTTGCAGCAACTGCAAGGGCACAAGATGATCCGGTCGAAGACATTAGTGACGATCATTGGATTTTCCGATCCACAGCGTAAGATTTTAAATTAACATTGGAAATTTAAATAAATACCTCAGGCAATAGTACAAATGTATAGCTTTTAAAATGCAACGATAAACATTGCTCACTAGGCTACCAGCAGATGAGAAGACCTATGCCACGATTGGCAACGGGCATGTCGCCACTGTTATGCACCGTGACAGTGTGTTCATGAACGGCGTTTACAATGGACTACGTGGCTACAGTCACAGGGCTAGAATCCCATCTCGAAATAACATTGTCGTACTTCCGGCTGCGGGAATGCCAGATGCAACTGAACATACGTATGAATTAAACGTGATGCAAGGTAAAGGGTCCCAGCTTTACAGATCTTTAACCCCATTATATTTTTTGAAATTCTGACATGGGACAATTGTGATGTATGCATTTTACAGGTATTTACACCGAGAGTTTCGTTTCTGGAAGCTATTCCGTGAAAGTCCGAACGTTTGCAGATCGTTATCACCACACAGTTATGTACACCCAAATCGCGGTAGAAAAATCCGGCACATCTCCTGGTAATTTGAATTAATAAACGCTTCAGAATAATATATGTTTTGCTCAATTATTTACTGGAAATGCACTTACGAAGATCCGCTTCAACTTCAACTAATTGACCTTCGGGGTGACACAAGTCAAGACATTGCGTTTGGAGATGCAGAGCTCATCGGAGCAGTTGGAGACGTTTTTGGGGGGTTGATTCAATGCGGGGAGACTTTGGAAGTGGAGGATTTAAATGCACTTACGAAGATCCGCTTCAACTTCAACTAATTGACCTTCGGGGTGAAACAAGTCAAGACATTGCATTTGGAGATGCAGAGCTCATCGGAGCAGTTGGCGACGTTTTTGGGGGCTTGATTCAATGCGGGGAGACTTTGGAAGTGGAAGATTCAGTTTACCAAAAAGATGGTCAAAAGTACGCTAGAAGTGGGGTTTGCGTTGCGACTCGTTCTGTAAGATTTTACTTTATCAATATTTTAATTTTTAAGAAATAGCACCTCCTAATTTCTAATATTTCTGTTTAGTTTGACACTCAAATAGAGTTCAGCGAGTCAGGAACAATGACTTTGTTCACCTCATATGCCCGTACGAAAGAAGTGGCTTTGAATGAATACGAAGCAGGTAGTACCTTTCTCATAACTAATGCTCTATGGATTTCAAAATTACATATTTTAAGGATAAACCCACAAAATGCATATTAAATTACCAGTTTCTGCCATTTTGAAAACCCAAAACGGTGATGCAACCATATTGTCAACTCACACGGCGTCCTGGATGAAATTATGGACTGATGCCAGAATCGAAGTAACCGATAATCTTTTGGTCGGGAAAGTCGTAAACGGTGCCATGTACTATCTTTTGGCTTCGCTTCCAATCACGACCCCAACCCTTAACCCAGTCGGCCAGTTCTACGGTCTCAGTCCTGGCAGTTTATCTTTTGGAGGTCATAATTTCGACATGGTAGACATTAATCAGCGGCCCTATGGACTATCAAGGTAGGAATTTCTGGTTTCATGGCTGGAATTTGTATCTGTAACATCAAACATCCGAGCTTCTAAAAATCCGTGTTTGACAGGACATTCTTTCTGGGACACGGAGACCTGGATGTACCCACCAATCCTTATGTTCCACCCTGACAAAGCCCAACAGCTCCTCAACTACAGGATGAATGGGATCAGGGCCGCTCGAGATCGTGCAATCAGAACTGGTTACCGCGGAGCCCGATTTCCCTGGGAAAGCGGTTTCACGGGTCGTGAAGTCACTCCAGATTGTTGTGAAGAGACGCGTGACCTCCAGATACATGTTTCGGCTGATATCATGTTTGCTTTTCGGCAATACGTTGCGCTCACTCGAGACATTAATTGGCTCACTGATAAGAAAGCCGAGTATCTGACCAATCCATGCGGTCTCATCAGAGAAGTAGCTGACTACTTCGCTTCGCGTACTTGCTACAATCCAAATGGGTTTTACGATATCAAAGGTAGCGTTATCATAGCAGACTAGTGAACCAATTCGTCAATACGGATAAACTATAGTGCTAATTGTAATACTGAAATTCGTAGGTGTTATGCCACCAGATGAAGACAACTACAATAATGTTGTCAACAATGGATTTACAAATGTCGATGCAGGATATGCCATCTTTTTTGCCAAGTAAAAAGTTTACGCCGTGGGCCACTCATGCAAATTGAAACCCATAAATCATAATATTTATACTAATAAAATTTAAAATAACTCTTAGATATGCGGAATGCCTGTGTGGCGACAATATGGAATCGATTCCTGACGAGTGGGTGAATATAGCGAGAAATCTGGCATTCCTGTACAACGAAACGGATGACTACCATCCCGAATACGAAGGATTTGATGTTAAAAGCGAACCGAAGAGAACTATTAAGCAGGCTGATGTGGTCCTCCTGGGGTACCCGCTTATGTATGACATGAAGGAAAGCACGAGAAGAAACGATCTTGAATTGTACGAGGCTATTACTCGGGAAGATGGACCCGCCATGACTTGGGCTATGCATACGATAGGATGGCTTGATTTGGACGACACTCCTCGAGCTGACGGAATGTTCGAACGAAGTTACTCTCGTTATATGCGGCAGCCATTTAAGGTATCAACTTTCACAAAAAAAGTATACTTGGGCTATGCATACGATAGGATGGCTTGATTTGGACGACACTCCTCGAGCTGACGGAATGTTCGAACGAAGTTACTCTCGTTATATGCGGCAGCCATTTAAGGTATCACCTTTCACAAGAAAAGTAGTGCTTATAACCAGCAATGTTGAATAAGTATTTTGATTTATTAAGACCTGGACCGAAGCAATTTACCCAAACAGCGGTGCGCATAACTTCATAACCGGGATGGGCGGGTTCTTACAATCAATTATTAACGGCTATGGAGGTATTCGGCTTTATCCTGAAGAACTGGTATTCCGCAAGCCGCATTTGATTCCAGGTTCTTCACAGCTGAAACTAATTGGTAAAGGGTTCTATCAAATAATTATGGTAAATCATAGATAACGACTTATTCTAAAATCACATTTCTGGAAAAATACAGGTCTGAACTACTTACAAAGCCGATTCGATTATTCCGTCGCAAAATCTGGTACTACTACTGAGGGTACTCTAACGCTTACCCAGGAGGGTACTTTTCCACTTTTCGTTGTTTACGATGGAGCTAATATTCGTCTTGGTAAGTTAAGCAGTTAAGCAGTAAGCTGAAGTTGGTAACTGCTGCAGTAGTTCTTTTAGTATTTTTGATTTGATTTGTTGTATCATTTCCGACCTTAATTTTTCAGAAAAAGACAAGCCCGTCACAGTCAACTTTGACCAAATTACAACATTTACTATCTCCACGGATAAGGACACAGGATGTCCAGTACCTATTGATGTAATTGGTGGTGGGGGTGGAAGTAAAAGTAGTGCTGCTGTAAATGGTGGTGCTTTCGGTTTGCTTGCATTCCTCCTAATTATTGTAAATAATATCGCCAAATTAATCTAATGTAATTTTAAAAGT
>VNWX01002486.1:0-12022 GCA_009869905.1 Ceratophysella communis | reverse complement strand
AATGACCAGGTAAATTACAGCACTCGGCATTCTTTCCGCACTCGGCACGGATTTCTGGCCTCAAGCACTCGTTGATGTCTGCAATTCAATTAATGACCAATTGTAATGAAAAACAGGCTAACAAATTAGTTTTGCAAGTTATTTTTAGACATTTCGCACAATAATGCATCTTAAATTATCTTAAATCGTAATCTTAAATTTTGAATTAACCCGACACAATGCCTCGATCAGGTTTATGCTTTAATTCTGTAATAACTGACAACTTTAATTGCAGCGCATATGAGATTTGCCAGAAATGCGCCCTGAGTTCATTATTAAAATTCAAAATTTCAGCAAAAATGCTAAAAAAGGAATGTCTAATGAGCTCAACGAATATATCATTTGGTAATACAGCATCATCTTCATCAAGATTTCCCCAGACAAGCAGACATTTTTGACAGATACGCCATGTGTTCGGACTGTGAAGACGATGACCGTTCCCGGACCTTTCATTACCATTAAATTTCTTGTCCATTTCAGATTTTTCAGACTGAAAAATCCTACAAAATATGGAAAAGCAGACAGGCGTGGGTTTGGGTTTAAGCTTTTTTAACTGGATATTCTCTGACATGTAATCTTACTCTGAGATTTTATTACATGCTTCACTCATAAAACACTCTTTTATTGCCCCTTAAGAGCCATGGCTTGTGAGGATTCATTAAGGTAACCTTCTAAAATATTTTGACATTTAGCAGGATTTTTGAGTTTTGACCTATCCGAATGTTTGACCCTTTCATTAATAAAGATGTCAATATTGGTATGAACGGATTCGGGTATGAAATATTAGACTGTCCAAATGAATATATGACTTCGCATGGATGCAAATGCTGCATCAGATTATTTTTTTTTGTAATTCGTACGAAATCTTGCAGAAACCGCTAAAAAATTGTGGGTCACAAGTCACAAGTCAAAACATTCAGCGTTTTTAAGGGTCGCCTGTTGCCCGTGCAATATTTCTAATCATTTCCAAACGCTCATAAGCAATACCTGCGTACCTACACGTAATATAATTGAGATTACGTTATCATTTATGAATTACGAAGGTCCGGACATATATTGGCCAATGATGTCACTCCACATCTCATCATCATCAACGCCCTCAAATCAAATCGATGATGAGGGGCCCTACACAAAGGCGACCCTACGCGAACCAACGAACTAACAACGTCAATTCAATTTGAGCCTGTGCTCAAAACGTACGTTCAGTCAATTCAGTACTCAAACGCATACGATAAATTGCTAAAAATTCATAGGCATGGACCCCAGCAGCACCAGCACAAAACACCCTTTGCCGTGTCAGTCCCACGGAAAATTCCTCATAAGCCGAATATGGAAAAGAGAAACTTTTGTTCTTGGGAAATCTGTGAAGCTTTTGGCAGTATTATTGCTAGCTATTGCCATTTCCTTGCAGCTCAGCCCGGCAGTACCTCTGTACTGTGTGGGCAGATGTAATCTGAAGCTTTCTACGAAAGCACAAGGTAGTACGCGGCAATCGCCTCACATCCTAGTGCAATAAATACAATGATCCAATCGACCATCGGCCCACACAGTGTCATGAAATACGTCCAACCCTTCGAAAAACTCAAAATGCAACGTTCTTAGTCGTTGTACTCATAATTATTATTTATGTCTTGGCAAGGCTGCTGTGAGGCTAAACAATAGATTGGGCTGGAGTGCAATTTTGAACTCGAGTAGAGTTTTTGGTCAACCGGTAGGCTGTAGGTTGATTTACCACTGCAATTTAAATTATACTCTCAGTTTCATTATGAAGCCATAAATCATGTGAAATTTGAATCATTGCCCGTGGAGCCTCTCATGGTCCATTCGTTCCATCTCCCGTTTCAGGCCGTTAATTTGGGAATTCAATAGGCAATTAAATATTAAAGGCACAATGCAGACGGTATTAAGGTAACGCATGCCAGATTTCGACGGCGTTATTGAATCTTCTCATATGCTCATGCTAAGTCAATTTAGTTTATGATGATTTAATGCCCGACGCTGGAAAGCTCAAGCATGGCGGAAGTTGGGGTAAGGTGAGATTTCGTCAAAATGGCTCCCGTGGAGCCTCTCATGGTCCATTCGTTCCATCTCCCGTTTCAGGCCGTTAATTTGGGAATTCAATAGGCAATTAAATATTAAAGGCACAATGCAGACGGTATTAAGGTAATGCATGCTAGCATTTCGACGGCGTTATTGAATCTTCTCATATGCTCATGCCAAGTCAATTTAGTTTATGATGATTTAATACCCGACGCTCGAAAGCTAAAACATGGCGGAAGCTGGGGCACGCTGAGACTTCGTCAAAATGGCACTGCACGCGCAAAAATTCAAGCGACCAGATGGATGGCCTACCATTTTATCGCCTTAAAAGCTTCGTGCAAGAATTATGAGGTTGATATCAAGAGCACAATAAATATTTATTGAATCTTCTCATATGCTCATGCTAAGTCAATTTAGTTTATGATGATTTAATGCCCGACGCTGGAAAGCTCAAGCATGGCGGAAGTTGGGGTAAGGTGAGATTTCGTCAAAATGGCGCTGTACGCGCAGAATTTCAAACGACCAGATGGATTACCTATCGTTTTATCGTCTAAAAAACTTTGTGCACTAATTATGAGGCTGTTACCAATATTAAATACTAACAATATGTCTCATGTCTCGCCCGAACGTTCGCGTCCATCAATAATTATAGGTTCGCGCTTCATTTTTGGCGTGTCGTATGTCGGGCGTGGGTCGCATCGGGCGGTGATCCAATAATGATGAAGATAATATGTAGGAAACTTATACTTACCTGTACAGACGATACCATTTCCGGCATAGCCTGGATTACATGGTGCAGGCGTAGCTCCCCACGGTGTTCGTGCAGTGAGCAAAGACGTCACAGACCCCGAGTCGACACTCATTTTCATCCGGAGTGTCACACCCTTTACCCCCGTAACCATCCGAACAATGACATTGAGATTCGAGACAGGCTCCGTGCCGGCACTCATACCCCGTCACTGCTTTGCAGTCATCTGGAATAGGATGGCATTAGTAAATTAGGATGCCAGTTAAATTTTCATTTGAAATATCCGATATTACGAAGGAATTTTTATTGCGAAATCGCCAGCTTAAAAACGCATCGTACTTGATCGCCATATCATAATGTTTTGATATCTCTTATGGCCAATACCTAATTAGACAGACCTAGACACAATGGACTCTAGAACTTATTAGCGTGGGTGTCAGAACAGTTATTATTGGGTTGGTTTGATCTTGAAGCCCCAAACGCAAACGACTCCATAAACGGCTATCCGTCTCCATCTTAAAATTCAAGGTTCAAAAATACTTGAAAAATGCAAAAGCTTTGTTCCTTGTTTGTCCCTATTTGTATTCTATCTCATTGTACCTGTGCGACATAATGTGCAGAGGTGTGCAGTTATTTTCAATGTGAGTCATTTCGTCTGTGTATGGACAGTTTAACTGTAACAATGGTCAATGGTCACATTAGGCAGCACACTTGGGCTGAACGCTGAGCGTCTTCCTATTTTCAATTCGAGGACTCGTAGCTTCCTACATAGATGACTTAGCCGATTCTGTCAATCTTGGAAGTGGATGATTATCAGTTGATTAACTGGATTTTTGATGATTGAATCTCGGTCATTGTCATAGGCTTATTAGCTGGCCTCTACGGCGAATTGCAAAAATGCATCTGGGGCTCGGCAATCAAATTTCAATACGAGGAAAAGGTCAAGTGGCGATAATTGGAAGCTGCGGGCGATTTTCAATTTCAGGCTTTTATTCAATTCTTGAAATTCCAGAATCATCGTATTCTAACTTTTCATGGCCTAAAAATCTCGAGCAGAAATTTAGATAAAAATGCTTACCTGTACACTTGAGTTGCTGATGAAGCTCATCTGATCCCAGCCAGCACTGGGGTTTCCCATCACATAATTTCGTTATGGGAAAATAACTGGAGAACATCCGAGGAAGCATTAACCTGGCACCCAAAGTACCCATCTTCTAAATTCAAAATAAATACTTCTCCACTCGGCGTCAGTCTTACGGGTTCAGTCTTTATCTAAAAATTAAAGCGCAAATCAGTCAGGTTAGCTTAAAATTTCCGTAAATTTAAAAACATGAAACCTGGCCTAGAACACAGTTAAGTGCACTTACACTTAGCGTAATGGAAATTAATGTGGTGACTAGAATCAGCCCACTTTTCCATATGGACATCGACATTCTTCCAAGCACTGCATTCCCTGCAAAATATAGTGAAAAAATTCCTAAATTAGTAAAAATTTGGCCAGATTTAGGTAGAAAGGATAGTGATAACCCTGGTTTTGAAATTTTTAGATTTTTTAAAAATCAGCCTGAATTTTGAAGACTTTGATTTTGTAGCACCACCGTAATTACTAGTGTCTAAATATAAATACATGCATAAGATCGACTACATATTTGAGCGCCACGGCGGCATACCATATGGCATTCCAAAGGTTATCTAAAAATCGCCACATACTTTTGCTAGAAATTACCCGCCCAATCTCGTGCTGGCATCAAGAACCCCCATATTGCTTTCCAATCAATCAATCATAATCAGAAGAATGCCGAAGAAAATAGAATATGGCCAATGGACGTCAGACCGCGTGTTGCTCAGACTGGCAGGTCTAATTAATCTGACTCATGAAACCTGAGACTAAAATTGAATTTAGGTCAGTCAGTCGCAGCCGTGTTACCTTCACGCGATCTAAAATTGACACTTCAGTTATACCTCGTGCATATTGCATACGCATTTCAAATTGCAGCTTGCAACAGTGAACCTAAGCTCAACAATAACCTACTGACGTTCATATTATGTTGCTAATACGAAGCCCAGCCCATTCCGGCATGCCAGCGAAATTACTAGCGTGAAAAGTGACGTTCAATTGCATAATGCATACGCATTTCAAATTGCAACTTGCAACAGTGAACCTAAGCTCAACAATAACCTACTGACGTTCATATTATGTTGCTAATACGAAGCCCAGCCCATTCCGGCATGCCAGCTAAATTACCAGCGTGAAAAGTGACGTTCAAATGCAACGATCCCGAGAACAAAAATGACAATTATATTACAAGTCCCATTCTCTTCAACAATAAAAATCTTAAACCTCGACAATTCATTTCAGTAACGTGGTGATTAAAATTAAACTGAAGACTTCGCATCCGCTCATTCAGCAGTCGCTGCCGGGAGGGGATTTGAGCCGGAGCGAGCTTATAGAAAAGCGCGAACAGATGTCTTTGTGCTTGTCTGTCCGTCTGTACGGTAATTGACCAATTCAGAGTTCAGCAATTCCCATCAAGTTTTGCACACGGGAAACTTGCAAAAAGCGGCAAATAATCACCTAAACTACATAATCTTATTTGAAATCTCATAAAAAATTTTACTAAAAATCTGCATTTTATAAAATTACATTTTTTAGATTGATGTTTTAAAAATATACTGATTAAAACAACAACAGAGAAAATTATATCGTCCATAGTTTTTGAAATATTTTTAAGACATTCCAAACTGCCGTGAACACATTATTTTACAGCTTATTATAATTGCGTGCTTAAAAAGCATCTCGCTGTGCTCAAGTCCAGTCACAACTTCACACATTTCAGCATTCAGCATTCAATTGATGAAGCTCAAAAATCATGATAAGGTTACGAGACTCTCAAAGATAAGTGTCGTAACTTTTTGACTTCCCTTTTCGACTGTATTCATGTTTTGACTTTTGACTACTGTTCTTATGCTGCTACACGTCCTGTGTCCCAGTAGTAATAGTACGTATTGTTGTGGTTTCAGCCTAGCCCTGCCTGTGTGAAGCCTTGAATTTAGTATTCCACGATTGTTTCTTACATTAGTGTTTTAAGTTTATGGATATAAGGATAAGATTCACTTTTCATTTCATTTTGAGGGACCACACCCACGCAACTAACGTCGCTCAACTTTTGGTCAACTGAGCAAAGTTGCCCAAGCCCAAAGCTCAAGTCATCCTACATCCTTTCCGTTAAGGGATGAGTTCCACGCGAATTCAGCGAGGAGATTTGAACTTCAACAGTAATATATGCATAAAACTTTATCCAGCTCTTATGCATCCTCAGTGTTGAAGGCTTAATCATGCATCTGATTAGGATTTTGCCGGAAATAATGGCGAATTCGCTAAGCTTAATTTTTTAACTTAAAAATTTTAACATATTTTTTTATGCATAATCTTTAAGGCTCATATCAAATATCAACAGATATTGGATAAATTTCAGAGACGATTCGTCACAATACCTATCACTTAAATCTGTGAACAATGTATGCAAGATGCAGTAGGTCTATTCTATTATGTATTGTTGTCCAAATTACTGCACAGGAACTATACACCGATGTCTGAGCCCCGTTGCGTGTGTTATTAAATGTAGTCTGGCTAGGCATGGAACTATGTTACATGTCTGTCAAATACTTAACTACCTACCTACCCCAATTATAATACTAAATGCTATAAGTAAATGTAGTGTATCTTCCGTTACACGTACAGGCTGAAGTTGGTCACGTACTTAGCATCTAACACGTACAATTATGCATGGGACATGGATGGGGCTAAGGAAAATGAAAGTGAGATCATCTTTATGAAGAAGTGGTCAGATTAAATCTGAATAGCAAGGTATGTGGTTTGCTATCACCTTCGCCCATCAAGAGGTGAATAATTAAGTTAAAGTTTATGGGTATTTCAAGATCATGAGCTAATTAAGAGTTGCATGGCGTAATGTGTCAACACAAGTTTTGCGAGTATACGCTGCGTGTTGTGATATATGTCCGTTATAGGATGGCCAGCCGCCATCCCACATATTAAAATTATGTGCAAAAAATAAAAAATACACGCAAGTGCGTCCAAAATTGGTGCGTAAATAACGTTTTGAGAGCCAAATATAGCGCTATTGTTTACTAACAGCCTAAAAGTAGAAAAGTGGTACGGCAAACTCTAATACTACTGTGGTTTAAACTCCTTTTGACTAGGAGCTAAAGTATGTTTCGTAGGAAATTTGATATATACAAAAATTTAAAAAACTGTCAAATGCGCTTTGGAATGCCAAAAAATTTTACGGTTTGCCAATCAAAGTTTATTACGAATACCAAAAACACGCTTGCAAAATGGTAGCAGCTAGCCAGGATCTTTTAAAAATCATTTTGAAAAATCATAAATTATACACATAAAATGGTATTTCGATAATTTTAAAAGCTTTAAATCTTCCCTTGACCATTAAAGTCGCTAGTTAAACCCTTTGCTATGCTCTCCAGTTTCCGGCCTGGAGCACAAACCACAACCCTACGCACAAGTCCAGTTAGACAGACAGACACACACTTCGTTCCGTTCGCTCCGTTCCATAGACAAGACAGCAATTAAAAAAACCATTTAGCCAACGTTCCAGCAAGTCCAGCAAAAAATGTCAACACCTGGCCCTTGCCACTTAATTGAGCATAATACAAGAATTCGTATGTTAAATACCGTATGCATATGCATTATTAGCCGGCCGAAGGGCCGAGGGAAATGTCGTTTCTGTTAGGCAAAGGCGTAGCCGATCGCCAAGCCAGACAGTTTTTATAGCCACAGGTAAGCACAGATTACGTTCAACTCGTGGAACTAAAGGAAAGGATTAAAAAATTGATTAAGGCTGTTTGATAAAATTAAGAGTTTCGTAAAAAAAATTAATTGCGGCTGGTCTGGAAACGATAAATACTTAATCCCGAATTCTATCCTTTGCATTAATACGCCGCAGGGTACGGGTTCGAATTCCACGGCCTAAACGCCCACGCTAATTAAATCATACACGGCTAATTTAGATCCCAAATATAATTTTTAATCGATACGAAATTTCAATGATTTTCGGAAAATTCAATTTTATCTTAAACTTTGATTTGCTTTACTAAATTAATTGTCCAATTAAACGGTCTGCATGGTTTTTGCAAGATGTATGGCTTGCATTTTTAGCGATTTATGCCAATCTCCAGAATTTGAAAAAAAAACGGTTTTTTAGTGGGCGTTGGGCGTTCAAGCAGTAAACCGTGCTTAGCACGTCGCGGAATTTTCAAATCGTCAACACACCCTTAAAGATTGAATTAAGAGAAGGGGAATAGGAAAAGGAAAGTTGAGCCTACCTAGCACGGATCACACAGCATAGCATTACATTGCATTGCATTGTTGTGCTCCATTTTTTAAAAATATACAACTCTTGTCAGAGTCATTCGTAGAGGCTAAAAGGCTGCTGCGTGGTTCGATCCACTACTGCCCACTTACTTGCAGAGTCATGACATGACATGACATATGAAACGTTTAACTCAAATCCATCAACCTTAACCACGGATTTCCAATCACGTTTTCTTAGCAATGCAATTCATGGGCTGGGAAATTAGAGAATTTGGGGATTAAAAAGTAGATTACACACTACAGCAGCTCGCTCTGCAATTTTTGGAACTGTCTAATCATTATGATTATGAGTATTTTCGTTAGCGGCTGTATAGCGTTCTACGTCAATTCGGCGTGTAGCTTGGCGCTGTAATTCGCTTGCCAATGCAATGGATTTCACGCGTTAATTTCCGCTCGCAATCGACGCGCCTCCCTTGAATTCAGTCAAAATGATTTATAGGATTAAAATGGAAATATTAATAGATCTAATCAGATATTTGCACTCAGGAATAAATAGTTATAAATCAAAATGGAATGGCTTCTAGAAAGGCTCACTATTATTTACTATTGTCGCGAATTCATATAGGAAGCAAAACTTGCATTGCTTTGGCTTTTGTTTTCCTGTAATGTTTACTATTGTGTTGGATATGCAGATTGAATATATCGTTGGTTAGGTATATTTTAATGTAAGAATTGGCAAGAAACCAGTTCTTGACTAAAGAGACGAAATGGATATGACCTTGCTTCTTGGTTTCAGTTCAATTAACTTCGAATTAATTCAAAAGAGATTGGAATCGGGCGCGAGTTTTGGGCTGAAATTACAGTGCGTGACGATCTAGATTAACGAAGCTGCATAGATTACTGTATTACAGACTTAGGAGTACTAATTGCGTTGTGGTTTACACTTACGCGTGCGTCGTACGTGCCCGGATGTATTAAATTTGACCATGGAAAATAAGAATTTTGTCCGATAAAAATGCTTAAACTGCCCTAACTAAATCTAGCCTAAGCCTAACCGAGTTAAAATGAATTATATAAATTATAACAGACGATTTTTTAACTAAACCGTGATTTTTACACCAGAATATGTTTTCCCTAATGAGCAAAACTTGTAAAATAATCAGCACGGAAATGCTATACCTTTACTTAATAATAAAATTAAGTTTGACATGCATTGCCTAATTTTTCGTTAATAAAACTAATTTTTTGCGCAATATTTGCAATCCCTTGAGACACTTACTAATGGCGATGCACATTTGTTTTGACGTTATGTGGCTATAATATTTATATACCATGCAAAATTAATAATGGCCGGTAGTGCTTCAAATTTACGGTTATTAAGTAAACGACAAAGTCAACCTTGAATTTTGGTAGTTTTTGTGTGAAATTTACACCTGAATTTATGATCCTGCTGTTACCACATACATGCACCTTTTGTTTAATAACATAACGCAGTTAGCTATTAAAATTATGCATACTAATTAGATTCACTAATTAAATAAATGCACCTCTATAGAATTGAAGCCTGATCTGTCCGCACGTATTGTATTATGAATTATTGCTTAAAGTCTTAGCTAAACTATGTATGAAGCATATAAATAAAGTATAGAAGCCAGGTTCAGGTCAGGAATATGTAATTACAACAATGCGCAAGGTAATTCTGTCTTCCTCTGTAACCGAAGCTGTAACTTGAAATAAATGCCCCCTGCCAGGGTGTAAAATTGCTGTTTTGCCTACAAAATTCAAGTTTCAAGTCCAGTAAGTAACGTGCATGTCAAGTTATTCGGGATTTTCATTGTTTTTGGGTGTATATAAGATTTCCGATTTGTTTGGGTGTCGTGTTTTAAGGTGCAAAATTTTTCGAAATTATAACGGTAGCAAGTACTGTGATGCTTTTGCAGTACTAAAATACCTTTTGTAATTTGTAATTCCGTTTTTTAAAATATGCGAACTTCAAAAATTATTCATGAAAGCAACAGCTATAACGGCCTTCTGCTGTGTGTAAACAAAACTAGAAATACTTAATTGCAGGTAAATTTCGTTTCGAATGGAAAACGCCAAGCTTTTCAAAAATTTGGTCTAGTAAACCTCGATTTTCTTAGTAGGCGACAAAACTTCTAAATAAATCGACAAATGCATGTGAAAATATAACCTTAAAATTTAGAAGCATTTCGACAATGACCCTGTTCATTCGGGTATTGACCGTTGGAAATTGACATTTTGGTTATGAGTCAATCATTTCATTATTTATGATCCAATCAGTCACCAACGCAAATCCCATAAATTTAAGGCTGTATTTGGCCAATGAGCTACTCTAACAAACGACAGACAGACGAGAATCACAGATCGGGTATCCGGCTCGTTTCCATACATGGATAAGAGGAAGACGACTCTTCTGCATCCCTCTCCGTGTCTTGTCCTTTGTAAATGGGCGGGGTTGGTGTAATCTATTTTTCTATTGTTCGGGGAAATTAAACTTCTCAGTTTCGTCCAAGATTACAATTTACAACATTTTTATGGAAGGGATTTTTTGGAGATTTCGACTAGGTATGCACGTACATCCTTTCCCAATGCAAACTACCATGCTTGCAAATTTGGGGGAGATTTTACATATACCGACGTACACGGGAATGGGGTATATTGTAATTTTATTTCGCAAAAAAAGGTAAAAAGCCTTGGACGAAATAAACACAACGTCTTTGATCACTCATTCTATGCTAATTCATTTTTCCTAATCGTAGTTTTTTCCTATAAAAATACACACGGAATTCAAAATGAGATTTCCCAAGATTTGGCAAAAGCACGGCTGGAAAATTAAAAAATTAATTTAACTAATTGTCGTATTGAGTGTATTAATATCCTTACATTCAAGTATAAAAGCTGAACTTGAAAATAGTAAATGATGTGAATTTTTTTAATGATCGAAATCAAGTTCTTGTGGACGACATAATGGTTTCTATAATTCTTCTGCTGCATTGTCATCAAACACTAAACAACTCGTGCAAGGTACTTGATAGTATTCAAGACGTAATGCAAATATGCAGGAGAAGTATATGCGTTACATCAAAGGTTTCAATTAAATGAAGAATAACCGTGCAACTTCAATTTTGGAATCGAATACAGTACAACACTTCATTATTTATTATTACATGACATGATCAGTTTGTCACTGGCTTAAAGTTAAGCTAAGTCATCGGGAAAATGAGCAATTGCTTAGGGGAGGGTGCTTGGTTTACTAGCAATGGCATATTTGAATTTAAATTGTCCATTATTTTAGGAATTTCGCTCAAAATCATTCCTATTTTTTAAAAAAAAATTCATAGCAAATTTTAATCTAACCTAAGCCCTAAGCCTAACAAAATTTACTACACAGTATATATCGCGTAAACGTTTCAAATTATTTTAAAAATATCCAACTAAAAAATAAAAACGCCCGAATTTATAGCAAATTTTGTCCCTATTGAAAATTTCAATCGGAAAATACTCATAAAATTCTAATCGAAAAATATTCATTAATTTTGATTCGCCCCGCATGTACCTTGCAGCTAATCTGTGTTGAGAATCTTTCGATTACAGCGTTTTCATATGATCGTAGCCAGTTATATAGTACTGGACCGCATATACCTTATAGTACGTATGTACGATGGACTATGGTTTACTGGATAATAATAACGTGGGATGTAGTACTTTGAGGGAATTAGGATAGGATTACAGGTAGACAGAAATAATGGCAGGTGGTACAACAATAGTATAGTCAAACCTGTGATTACGGAGATGTCTTATGTTTTATGGGAACTGGTACTACT